>OX155950.1:35189258-35306758 GCA_944548615.1 Micropterix aruncella
ACCCTCAGACTGACACCAACGACCAAATACGGTCTATCTACGGCCCCATTGACGATATCGTTCAAATAATGGGCTATTGCGCAAGTTCTAGCGAAAAAAGGATTAAATCGTAAAAATCTTCAATTACTGACATTATACGTAACAAAACAAATTTAATACCGTGTATAGTAACTAGTATAGCCAATTCACATACTATTACACTAAAAATCCTGAAATACACTTGCGGCTCAACTACTATTGATAGTAATACCGCGTGTAGCCGCATAGAAATCAGAGCAGCAATATCAACAAATATCTAGGGCTTACAATAGATAATCGCTTGAAATGGCACCGACATATTGAGCAGCTATGCGCTAAAATTCGCGAATCGATTTACGTCGTCGAGTTACTGCGATATATATTAACTGTTTTTTTAAAATTCCCAGTATAATTCCGTGGCTAACAATATTATTAAATACAGTATTCATAGCTGGGGCGGAACTACGCAGGCAGGCTCAGATTTTTTTACGAGAGCACAAAATGCTTTGTAGGGGGAAGTCCCCTAACGCCGGACAGCACCTTGCGTCGGACACTAATAGAATCTTTACAAGTCGAGGCCCGATCGATACAAAGACGTGGGAAAAGGAAAAGCGTACGCTTCCCCGCACCCTTTTCACCCGTCTTTGTATCGATCACGCCGCGACTTGTCGATATAATAAGACACTTTACTGCTACCCATCAGATCAGATTTTCAGGGAATTCAAGATTCGTGATACATAACGAATGTATTCATCAGCCATGATCGTATACTATTAGAAGCATGAATACATGCACATTGCACGTGGAACTGCCAAAGTTATACACACATGGAGAAGAGGAAAACATGTTCGTCCAAGCTAAGAAGACCAGCTTTGTTTTGGCGCCAATGAAAAACAATAAAATATCCATGTTACGAACAATAAAACTACATAAAATCTTTAACCGTTCGATTTCGAACTGGTTAATATTTTTGTATTGAAAACGGAGAGAAATGTAGTAAAATATATACCTGTATTTATTTATTTATTTATTTATTTATTTAATTTAACTATTCATTTACAAGTGCACAAGTATCACTAATAATCATATCAATAAAAAAAAAATATAATTAAAATTAAAATTAAAATTAAACACGGCCGATATGAGCATTAGCATTTAAGTACTGCTGCTGCCCAACTAAGTGCCAGGACTTGTTCCAGGGCAGCTAGCTCTCTTCGGCAATGAATATAAAAAAAAAAAAATAAATAAAAAGGAAAAGAAATACATATACATATTCCCGTCACCATTACAAATTATAACTAATAATCACTAACTAATGATCACAATAGGAAATAAAACACAAAAATAAATAATCGTGTTAATAAAATAAAAATAAAATAAAATGTCAAATGATATCAAACAATAGTCACCAAAATTTATGAATAAGTAATAGTAATAAATAAAAATAAAAAAAGTCAAAGAAAATAATAATAATAATAAGAAATGTCAGGGATAATTGTCTCGGTATATTAATTTGTGGATATTTTGCCGGGCGTCATGTTTTAGCCAGGAATCAATTTTGGCTTTAAAAGAAGAAGAAGACTTCGGCACATACATTTTTAAATCTTCATCTAGCATATTAACCCTCGTCAGGCTGTATAAGTTTACAACGCTTAAAGGCGGCATAGGTACAATTGTACCTTCATATATTTTGTATGAAATTTCTCACTCTAGGCAAAATGTTTAAACGATAAATAACTAATATTTAATACCTACACAATCTTTAGGACGTTTAAGTCATGTTTTCTGATATTTATAATAAAAATACCTGTATTCTGATATACAGTATAGTATTTCTGGTAATTATACATAAGTGAATATGGTAATATAGGACTACTTCAATAATTATTTCTCAGTCATTCAGGTATGATATATTCCTATTCAAACAAAAATGTATAAAATCAGAAGCATATTTCATAAAAATTTGGTTTCGAACGAACCTACCTGCATAATTATTTCTCAGTATTTTCGGGTAATAGCCATATATTCACCGTTATATCGATCGTTGCTAGCAGGTAGTTTGTGAGGCTTACAACAATCGACTATAAAGGTTTCCTGATTCTTCTATACGACCACTCCAAAAAACATTCGAGCCGATTACTGAAATTGAACTCGATGCATTTTTGGGTATACTGATTGCTGCTGGTGTGCACAGAAACAACAAAGAGAATCTGGATGGCATATGGAATGTTGATGCGCTGCCTCTTATACGTGCAGCCATGCCTCGTGACCGATTCAAAATGATGCTCAGGTTTATCAGATTTGACAACGAAAACACACGTGCAGAACGTATGCAACATGATAAAGCTGCACCAACACGGGACATCTGGACAATGCTGAACAGAAATTTGGAGAGAGCCTTCAAGCCGAATGAATGTTCCACCATCGACGAGCAATTGTTTTCATTTAGAGGGCATACTAAATTTGCGCAATATATACCTTCTAAACCAGCTATATATAGCATAAAGATTTTCTGGCCTTGTGACGCATTGAACGCTTACCCGTTACATGGTCAGCTTTATACTGGAAAACCAACAGATGGCCCTCCACAAGTAAACGTTACTGATCGTACAGTATTGGATCTAGTCAGCTTGTATAAAGGTTCAGGAAGAAATGTTACCACAGATAACCTTCACAACTATGGAACTAGCTAGAGTATTGAACTCCTGGAATATGACACTAGTCGGTACATTGAGAAAAAAAACAAAAGGTTCCTGCCAAGCAACATGCAGCCTGCCAAAGAAAGGCCTGTAAATTGGACCAATTTTTCTTATACTTATGATGAAACAGTCTGTTGTATGTGCCAAAGAAAAACAAATCTGTCGTGCTTCTATCATCCATGCATATAACGGGAGAAGTCGTAGAATCAGAAGCAGCCAAGCCAGAGATAATAAAATATTACAACAAAACCACAGGCGGAGTCAACATTATGGATAAAATGTTGGCAGAGTACACAGTTAAACGAAGAACATTGCGTTGGACTCTATTATTAGTCTATAATATGACTGACGTTACTGGGTTAACATCATACATCATCTATAGAAAACACAACCCACTGCTCAAGACACATGATCAACGAAGAAAGTTCCTGAAAGGTCTTGCCAATCAGCTATGTATGCCTGCAATTGAAGCTCGGAGTACAAACCGAATGATAATAAGAAATCATTTCCTTCGCAGTGCAGTAGAAATGGTGCTTAGACGACGCATTGTGGTAATACCAGAAGCAACTGCCGGCTCTTAAATACATCATGGTAGAGGTGGAATATCCCCTGTCGTTGGTAGTTGCTATGTCTGCCGAGAGCTAAAGAAGAAACAACGTAAGACTGGAAAGTCCTGTGGGGTTTGCGTAAAACCAGATTACGATGAACTTTCGCTGGCGAAGACAACTTGTATTACTTGTGAAGAAAATCAGTAACAAAAAAAACTACATTTTCTTTTTAATATAATAATTGTTTTTCACTTTTCTATAAAAATGTAACCTTATGAATTTAAAAAAAATCTTGTTCTTTTTTTACATATTATGTTCATACGAAGGTACAATTGTACCTATGCCGCCTTTTGTGTCTGCAAAAAGAAAACGACCCCTTATTTTAGAAGGGGGTGGAGATATTATTCTGAAATTTGGTATATATAGTTAAGGCCAAAAACGTAGAGATGTCATAAAATGTCAGCCCTCTAAGGCTTCTGGGAAAAAAGTTATGAAAATTTAAAAACGGAAAAGTTACAATTGTGCCTAGGCCGCCTGACGAGGGTTAAAGATCCTAGGGGCTATGTACACAAAATGCCTCTGCCCAAAAGTGGTCTGCATTCGAGGGACGTCAAATGTTCGGGATTGCCGCGTGCAGATTGTTTGCTGGGTTCTTATTGCGGTCTCTAAATTAGTTTGATAGTCACAGAGCGCCGTTTTCACGTATAGTTATGGTACATCTAGCACGTTATATTCTCTGTAGAGATCATCTGAAGAGTATCTCCAAGGCTTTCTCTTTATAATTTTAAGTATTAGCTTTTGAGCTCTAATCAAGGGCTCCATGTGAATTTTCGCTGCACCTCCCCACACTATGATCCCATAGGTTAGGATAGATTGGCACAGGGCATGGTATACTATCTTAAGTGTCCTTTGGTCCAGAATGCCTCTAAGGTCTTTGAAAATATATGTGAGTTTCCTAACTTTTGCCGACAGCTCCATTATGTGGGTGCTCCATTGTAGCCGGTAATCAATTAATATACCAAGATATTTAATGTTGTCAACTTTATTGAGATTAATACATTTACAGTTTTCGGGGTTAAGACAATCTCTGTGGAGTTTCAGAATATGCTCATGTTTTGGTTGAGCTACACTGGTGGCACTAAATGTTATGTACATGGTTTTTTGCGCATTGAGTGATAGTAGTGCCCCATCTAACCACAATACTACATACCTTCTGAAGTCCCATAGAAGCCTTTTCGAAGGTCTCTTTCCAAGTTTTTGCCTTGAAAAGTAGAGCGGTGTCATCGGCAAAAGTAACAACTTGTCCACCAATAGTTTGATTACAAAGCTCATTAATATATAATCATTAATATTAAAATTGAACTCTTTTTTTCGACATTTTTATTACTTTTAATTTTACCCAACAAATGTATTTTATACTTTAAGATAATTTTGCATTTAATTTTAATGATTCAATTACTTAAACTAGAAATTAGGAGAAATTAGACAAAATATCACTTTTTGAATGTATTTTGTTAACGACCGGATCTCTAAAAAATGCTTTAGGCATATTCGAAGTAATATCAAAATAAAGCTTATATATTTTTTCATTGAAAATAGTATGATACTTATTGTCGACCTCAACTATATATATAGGGTTTACCTGGTGTTTAAAAACCAAACGAAGCGTGCAATATTTTGCAAGTGCAAAAAAAAATGTCGAGCAAAGATCAGATCGGCTAGTACCTACATTTGAAAAACGTACACATAATATAATATAAACATATATAATGTGTAACAAACACACAAGCATCCACAATAAACATGTGCTCAAACGCAACATATTTATATACTTATTATGCAACATATCAGTGCCTACTACAATTATATATATATATATCTATATATTAAATATACTACGTATATCTATTATATATCTATATATCCATATGCCATGGTCCAACACCTTCCTAATCGGTTTCCGTTCTCTGCCTTTCTCAGGAACTTTCTCTTTATAAACTTAGTATTTATTTTGAATGTTTAAATTTAACGTAAATATGCTAATATTTCCTAAAATTGTAACTATAGCAGAAAACGAATATTGGCCGATTTTTAGTGGTTTTATTTATTTATTTATTTACTTAGTAACACATCTAGTAAAAAAATAATGTCATATTTGATTAAGATGTTAGCAAGAAATTGATGCGACATTATTTTTAATGATTGACACAGTCGCCTAACTAGGCCTAGGCCTGGTCTAAGGCAGACTTTTAATGACGATATTAAGTGTGCACTGTCAACTTAAACTATAGTTAGTACTTATTTTTAAATCGACAAATATAAAACTACAAATATTTACGCATATACAAATATAGATAGATACTTATATACATCTATAGATGAAATATATATCCATATATGCACACATACACATACATATATTTATACGAAAATAATAATAAAACCAAAATAAATATAATAAAAACTAAAATAATATACATATATAAATCAATTACATATTGATATAACGCTCACATGTATGTATAACATTCAAAAATTTTGTGTGCGCTGTATATTTCTCGAAACCATTAAATAAATAAATAAATCAGTAAGCTGTCGTTGCAGAGCAATAGCAGTCAATTAGGGTCAATCCATTTCAAATAGCCCAGGCATGTTGCTTAACATTAAACATTTTATTATTGGTAGACAGTCACAAAACAATATTCGAAAAAAAGTTATAAGGCATAGTTTTTTTTGGCAGCCATTTTTAAATGGCCGTTGGACAAATTTTAATGAAAAACGTGGTATGCGGAAAGTTTAATTGCCAAGCTATCGATGTAATCCAAATAAAGATATCGAAGTAATTCAAAAACCAATGTCAATAGAAACTCGGAAAAAATATATCATTCTTTACTATTTAAAACCATATTCTTTAATGACGGAAACAGGTTATTCCTGTATTGAATACTTACTTATCTACCTGCAGTAAAAGTTTTAGTCCTAAGAATACACTCCTTTTTTCTAGAGCTTTTCAAAAATGGCCGAAAGCCGTTTAAAGTCCGTTTTATTAGGTCAATATCTAAAAAGAGACTGAATGAAAATTAGGAAAAAAACCGAATGTGTCTATACGCATAAAAATATCTCACAAAACAAATATTACTGAGGCTCGACTGTATTTTATTTATTTTATTTAAGTCAATAAAAATACATTTAATTACAAAAACATTCTCTTAGCCTAATATTTCATAATTAATTAAACAGTTTTCCAATTTACTTCCTAACTCGGAAAGAGATTCAGAAATGATAATTTGTGGTTTACCACCTCACTAGGAATAACCTGTATCGAAGTGGTATCAACGATTTAGAGTAATAGAGAAGTGGTTGGGATTTTTTTTTTAATGAAAAACTTGGTTTGCAGAAAGTTTATTTGCTAATCTATTTATACAAATATATAGAAGTAATCCAAATTTTAGCATGAAATAGACTTTAGGAATATATTTTTATAATTATAATATCATCCATGAAATCAGTCATACTCCTTCTGTAAATACTTGGAAAAAAGTTATCAATCATTACTTTTTAAGACCATATTTATTCATATAAAAAATAACTGAGACTCAACTGCATTTAGAGAATGGAGCAGTGAATTTCAGTAAAAACGCTACCTTTCTACATGCTCGTGCTAAGTGAGCAAACAAGGCCTTGAAATTATAAAAAATATACAGCGTTTGACTGATTTCATGCATGATACTATAATTAAAAATATAACATTACATTACATTTTCGTCGTGTCCGATTGACGGCTAAAGACCGCTCTTGGACGTGTCAAAATAATAGGGTTATGTAGTAAGTTTCGTTACTACTCTTTACTGAACATACATAGCTAGTCAAGAATTAACTATAATACTAGATTGTCCAACTATAAATATAAATAATCAAAATAGAAGTTTAATATTTGAAGTAGTTAGTGATTCGAAAGGATACGTAGTAAAATTATTTATCGTATTATTCAAATTGTCAGTAAAATGTTAAATAATCAAATTAAATCTACGTTATGCATTTTCAACTAAAAGTACAGATATAAGACCATATAAAATAAACAGGCTCTACTTTTTTAAGTAATTTAAATGGCACAATATTTGAAAAATCATGGCCCTCAAATTCGGCCAAATTATAGAAAGGGTGGCCTATCAGCATCTCCTTGATGTTTTTTCTGAATTTTATGTCCTCCAGCTGTTTAAATTTTGTAGGGAGTCGATTATAGAATTTAATGCTAAGGTACAAGTAGCTTTTCTGTACTTTTGCCAGTCGTATTCGGGGTACCCATAAAATTATATATTACTAAATTCCATTTCATGATAAATATAATAGTTTTTAATTTGTTTCGATATCTCTATAAATAGATTAGTTATTAATCTTTCCCCAAAACAACTTTTGTGGCGAGGAACCTGAAGACAGCATACACATCGTTGGTCGCTGTCCAGGGCTTGCCGCCAAAAGACACAGTTTACTGGGACGAGCCTTTCTCGAACCCAGCGATCTGCCCAACTTGAAGGTCAGTGATCTACTTGGACTGGTAAGATGTACCGGGCTACTAGCTGACCACTGACCTAACCACACAGTGGGTAGTTACAAAAGACCTTACAGATCTAAGTGACATCAAGGGCTGGAAACAAGCCCCCCACTCTATCTACTACTACTACTACTACTTCCCCAAACCAAGTTTTTCATAAAAATTTGGCCAACCGGCATTTTAAAATAGCAGCCAAAAAAACTATGTTTTACACATTCTTTTCAGATACTGTTTTGTCACTGCCTACCTGCAGAAAAATCCAGGGAAATAAAAAATGTTGAACTACACATTTTATTTATATTGGGTGATTCGAAATGGATTGTTCCATTAATAAAACAAAAATGTACCGAAAAATAAATAATTATTCTCAGTATCTTTGGATACTGGCCTTATTTTTATACAAAACACCGCAAAATTAAATACATGCCCTGTGAAAAGAGTTTATGCAATCTTAATTTATCCGCGCGCGGCTTAACAAAGTTCACGCAAACAAAGGATTTGCTTGATCCTGTTAATATGGCAGACGGCTTTCGCTGTCAGTGTAGAAGAAAACTGCTGATAACGTAGCTGTTATTAAATGCTTCATACGCAGCCAAGTTTTGTTGATAAGCCTCGCTAGCGACCCCGGCAAACATTGGTGTTTGTTTTGAGGGCGGAGCATTAAGCCGGTTACTGTTGGAAATGAAACGTAAAATATCTCTCTTTGTAGAGTGTAGTTAATGCAGAAAAATGCGTCTGCCAAGTAATTAATTGCGCAGTGCTATTTCATGCTGGGAGAAAGGAGAAAGTAAAGCGCATTGTCATGAATTAAACCGAATGAGACTCAGCGGCTTTTCTCAAACAGTCCAATATTTTTCCAATAATTCTTTTAAATGGGTACTTATTTTACAATACTATCAAAATATCACTAACGCCTGAAGCAATGATTGCACACTTGGGCAGTGTCGACTACAACGAGCAAACCTATCACCCCAGGCTGGTATAACGATATGTGATCTTTTTTTCAGCCGTGGGATGAGAGTAGAAGACTTAGACAAAAACAATCCAGTATCTAGCTCCGCCAACTAGCCTGCGAGAGAGCAACCCTTGCTGCCCAGCACCGGGTAGTTAACGGCAGACCAAGCGCCCTCCCTACCAGTTATGGCGAGATTTCTCCGGCTTCCCGATTGGTTACAAGTTTGAAGTCGCTTGCGCGGTCCTCTCCCTTGTGTAGCGATGATTCGGTGTCTACCGAATCGATTGCGGACCATGGCATCCTTTTCCCGGCTCTTCACCCGGTATTGGCTAGCCAAATGGTCGTTTCAAGAGCGGCTGCCACAAGGTAAATAACCGCCCCTGCTCTAAAGGAAACAAAACCGTCAATATTCCCGGCTATCTGTTGGAATGCAAGATCGATTGGCTAACGCTGCACGGTGCGCAGACCGTCCAGAAAGGCCCGAACTACGATTTCCAGGGAAACTGGCCCGCAGGCACAGAGTCCTATCGAGGCTCGCACTTCTGCTTGGAAGCTGCCGGATGGGTGTTGTGAGTTCGGCCGGGTGTTGTGACCTGTGAGTACGTGACCTGTGAACTACACCCATTAGCTCCCTATAACTCAATATCACAGTACGTTTTGGCAAACCATCTACGCCGGTGATATGAAGGTTACGCTGATAGTATTGTCCTTTGAAATCATTATTAATTTATTTAGTCTATCATACGATTATTTATCTATAATACGATTGTCAATTTATGTTTTGAAGTAAAACTTCTTTCATTTCGGTCAGTAAGGTTTTTGCAAAAACCACAAGTAACTTTTATGACAAAGATCTTTTATGACAAGATCTCTTTTTACTCTGGCGCTAAACACCTACCGGCATTACATTACTATCATTGTTTAGAGGATAAAAGCTATTAATCGGCAGTGCATATGTCCCTGGCGTAAATAGAGCTATAGTCGTGAGCAGCAAGATGCATTCGGAACGAAATTTACCATAGCGCGCTGTAATTATTTAGTAAATACTTAGCACTAAATACTTTTTTTTGTTTTTTTTTTTTTATAAATAAAATGTCTTTTTATTATTTTTGAGATTTAAAGTAGAGCTTTAAGCCGAAATATATTTTTTTCTGAGTTAAAAATCTTTGAAATAAATAGACAATTGATTTAGGATTATGCTCTTTTCCGTCAATTAAAAATATATCGCAATGATCCTGCGGGAAAAATCACTTCCTGTAACGAGGTGTTTCGCTCCAGTCGCCGCCTGAAACGGTACGGTTTGATTTATCGAAATACGAGAGAGATGAATAACACATAATATATAAATCACAGCTGCGCTGTCGGGCTCAATTATTTTGTAAATAATTGTACTCGTTTTCTGTAACACGAGTTCAATAAACGAGCTGCCAGCCGTGATGGAAGGCAAAGATTTTTCGCCCGGGATGAAAGTGAAATACGAATCTTAGAGATGGACATTAATCATGCCAATTTCCTGTAATTAATTATCGCCCTAGCGGTGTAATTGTGTTTTTGTATTTAAGAAGGGATCACTTTAGGCTGGTAATTATTTATTAGTATTTAATTATTTCGCCGTTATTTGTATTTAGATTTCGCAGATATTTGATATTGGATACCTACTGAAAAGGAGTTGTTTGCTAATAATCTATATAATAAAAAAAATATTTTATTTTTTATTTTATTTTATTTCTGGAAACATACAGCGCATACAATTGAAACGTGTGCATAAACATAATGTAGAAAAAGAGAAAAACATTACGCCAATAATCGTTTCCTATGAAATTAACAGATTTCCGCATATTACGCATTTGGATTTCGGCATATTAAACTTAAAAATTAATTATAAAATAAACTAAGTACATGTTAAATAGAAAATTAAAATAGAAAACCGATGGGAGAGGTAGGGAATTGGAAGTGATTAAGAAGAAGGAGTTAGACGATGGTATGTGTATATGTATATAGATATAAATAAAGATATAAATAGGTCTTATAGTGGGTATATAGATACAGATATTTATTGATGTTTATAGTTTTTTTTAGATATATAATAAATATTTATAAATATTTGTAGTAGCTACTGATAAGTTGCATGAAAATTATATAACTAAGAAAGATAGATGTTAACAAGCTCGTTAGGTGCAATTGATTTAAATAATTCTTTAACGAACGTCGGTTGGTTGAGGTTGAAAATGTCGATGGTGGAGAAACGAGAGTCGTACGTGCACATTATCCTATAAGCGATGGAATTTTTCCCGTAGTTAAAATGAGTCGGGTTTTATGTATGTTACCTAATAACTCACGATCGGCTAACCCGATTTGGATGATTCTTCTTTTGTTTTGTTCGTAATCACTTCGGTCTTACTATAGGCAATAAAAAATCCGGAAAATCTCTCGGAAAAGTGAGAAAAATGTGAAAAACCGAAAATTATTTTAGTACTAAGCTTGATCATAGATGGCGTTGCTTGACAAGAAAAAAAAATCGAAAATCAAGATGGCGGTACAGTTAACATTTGACAGTTAAGTTGAATTTTACGATTTCTTGATAGCGTTTACGTGATTCTGAAGGTAAATCAACTGAATTAAATGAATTTGTGTAACTCGTGAAGAGAGGTTCGAGCAACTGAAAGCGATGAGCGTCGCCAAAAATTGAATAAAGCGGCACGGATCCGTAATGTTGCAGTGCGAAGACGATTGAATTTGAGACAAAACACATACAGAGAGGCAATCTATTATGACCTGACGAAACAATACAGCGATTATAAATGCATGCAAATTGGAGAAATGGACCATTTGTGCCAATATTGCAATGCATTGAAGTACCGCCACGAGCCACTCGCTTTGTGTTGCGCAGGGGGTAAAATGAGATTGACACCATTGGTTCCATTAGGATCGTTCGTGTCTGGAAATGCACCAGATTCTAAGAATTTTATGTCTAACATTCTCTGTCAAACAAAATCGTACTTTTTACACACTTTTCTCCTCCATTTAGGACACAAATGGCAATTGATGAAACTGCTCTTTTGGTGAGACAAAAAATAAACAATCAGACTGCTTTCAATGAAGAATTTAAACAAACAATGCAAATTTCAAACAACTGTCGATGAAAATTACCTATGTTAACGCCATCTGCTGCTAAGCGAACAAATTCGTGGCGAGACGAAGTTCGCCGGGTTCCGCTAGTTATATAATAATATCGTTTAGTAATATGAAAAGTATTGCAAATTTATAATATTACAAGAAAATACCTTTAAAAGAAAAAAAACACACAAAACCGGAAAAAAATACGAAAAATGACTAGTAGGTAGCTGCCTAAAATGCTACTACATCTAAACATTTATTTTATTTTATTTTTATTTTATAGCAAACTTACAGCTAGTAAATATATGATACTAGTATTTTAAAAACATATTTACTATCCTACGAATAGTTTGCAATGCTTGCATTACAAATTAACAGAAATAACATGAACATGTTGATAGTAGAAAAAAAATATAATAAAGCTAATATTAATATAAGGGTAATAAAAGTAATAAATAAATAAGTTGTTAATAAGGTTATTTGGTTAGAGCAAAATAGATGTATGAGTAATTGGAAAATAATGTTTATTATACATAATGATATAATAAAATAGTATGTTATAATAATCTAATTCTGTACATTAGGATGGCAGTTAGTGAAATATTAAGAAGTAGGAGATAGGCTAGGATCGAGTCTTTTATTACATTAATGGAATCATAAAATATATCTAATTCTTTACACGATTTATCAAAAACGCGACACATTCTAGTAAGAAGTCTATTCGACCCGATGTTGTTATTGCAACATGTATATCTTCGGGGTACTGTATACCTGAAGTCATGGTTAATAGACACGATCAGGTCGCTAACGTTGTTCACTTATAAGTGTAGTTTAATATGCTATATTAAAGCGGCCACAGTGCAGTGGAGCCTGTTCCAGATAACTGCGGCATGATGTGACAGTGTATGGTACGGTATGATATAGAGGCAACGCTTTAATATCTTCATGAACCGGTGACACATGGTTTCGTGCAGCTTGGGCCACAAGAACCACTTTGTTATCTGAACGGCTTACCTCACGATTCAGCTCCTATTCAGAAACCTCCTAGAGTGGAAGGCTACCCCGGGTAAGACTCTCGGTCTCAGGTGTCAAAGCTGGTGGACCAGTTTCTCTCGGCGGGATTGCATCCCGGCGCCACTGGACGGATTGCGCACCGGTCGGCGAAGCCGATCGGTTGTGCATTCTGACTAATTTCTGAAGGGGTCTGGAGACTATGGAAATACACTATTTCTTTATATCCTGCCAACACTGGTAGTTAGTGGGTGAGGCTGACCGCTGTTTACCTTTCCCGATGCCTCGCCGTAAGGCATCGGTCTCTAACGGGTTGCTGGTGAACTAGACAGAAGATTATCTTGTTCCTATGTCTTCTACGCTGATCCCACGGCTGAAAGAACGATCATATATCGTTATACCAGCCGGGGTGACGGGTTTACCCGTTGTAGTCGACACCGCCCTACTGTCTTCATGAACTGGGAGCTAATGGTCCCTGTTACAGTGGGCCACTAAGACCAATTTGTTCAGGGTCGGTCAAACTCCCGGGTCAACACCTATCCGGCGGCCTCCGCGTATGAAGTGGGAGCCCGGGTAGGACTCTGGCCTGCGGGCCAGTTTTTATGTTCTGGAGACAATCTTCTGGCGCTCCTGGACGATTGCGCACGGTGCGGCGTCAGTCAATCGATTGTGCATTCTGACTGACAGTCGGGGGTGGTCTGGAAACAGTACTGTTTCATATAGAGCGGGGGCAGTTGCTTCACCTTATAGCGACTGCTCTTGAAACGACCAATCGGCTACCCGATTCCGAGTAGCAGCCGGATAAAGGGCGCCGTGGTCCGCGATATATTCGACAAACGCCGTATCACCGCTTCGTAAGGGAGAGGACTGCGCAAGCGACCTCGAACCCGTAACCATTCGGGAGACCGGAGTAATTTGGTTGCAAATGGTAGCAACGGCGCGAGTGTCGGCCCGCTGTGTGACGAACCGAATCTCGATGTAAGGCGTTGGTCTCTTACGGGCATGTGGCGGAACTTGGCGGTGGACCATTTCGTTATAAGTCTTCTGCGCTTACCTCAAGAGAGACAGAACTATAAAATTTCGTTAAAACTTCCTGAGGTGACAGGATCGCCCATTGTAGTCGACAGCTCTAGTTGTCCTTATGAACCTGGTTTTATATAAATTTCGATCTAATGGAATTTAAGTCACAGAGTAGCAATTCATAGCTACATCTATGTAACCCCTGTGAAAAGCCAATATAATATTTGAAACATATGTCCAGTTAAAAATAATTCAAACCAAACATATGGAAAACCACCGGTATTTTCAGTACCCGGCCTAATGGTCGAGTTTAGTTGATAATGATATGAGCGGTTAAAGACGCTTATAAATATGTATAATGGCATCGAAGGGGCAAATCGATCAAGATTACATTTCAGGCTTATGTAGAATTGATGACTAAATATCGTTTAATGTGGCTGCGATGAATAAATCATGCGACTCCTCGAAATCTGACTCGCATGCAATATTAAAGAATTAAATCGTAAAAACTCTAGGAAAGCTGTACATCAAAGTAAGCAAGAAAGTGATATTTTATTTTCGAATATTTTTTTCACTTTATCAGATGTTTGTTTATAGAAGATTAGTCTACAAGAAAAACTGAGTTGAAAACAGGCAATATATTTTTTTATGAGTTACCCAGTAATAAACGAGAAAATGCATTTTATTTCAATTTTAAAATTATCGGTGTTTTTCTTCTCAGTAACAAAGTTTGAAATAAAAAAAAAACGTAATGGTGTTTAACTAAATTTTTATTTCAAAAAATCTGTTCCTAACCAAAATGGCCTAAATCGAGAAACAAACAAAAAAAAATTAATAATATCACTTTTTTCACTTTGATTAAAAATGAATAAAAATAATAAATTACTTGAATAAAAATGCCGAACGTGCTTAACAGTTTAATTAAACCATTGTAAACTTCATATGAATAGCAGCTTTCAGCCAATTGATATGGTTCATTTTTGAATGATATAAGATAGGCCACCCATACTAGAAATACCTGTCCTATAACAAGCTGAGTGTGAAATGTATACGTTATAGTTAAATGAGGATAAAGGGCAAACGATGAGGTGTAAGCTCGGGGCCAATGTGCTACCTAGTAGTAAATGAGATTACTGAGAGTTTCGACTTGTTTAGGCCGTTTTGACAGTCATTATTACGAATGTGCCGAAAAATTATTTATTTTTTGATAAAGGAATAAATCTGGTAAATGTGATTTAACGTAACTCTATTTTTATTGCATATCAGTTTGTTTTTTGTCAATTATGTTTCATACAGTATCAGTCAGGTTTTTGTGATATACTTTGTCTAAGATGAAGCCATTTAGAGATTTTATCACTAAGTCAGTGATAAATGCACTAAATCAAAATACTATTGATGGCGATTCACATTTTTTACAAGCTTTTATTTAGGTTGCAATATTTATTAGTTTGTTTAGGTTAAATTTTGCAAGCTGAATTAGAACCACTTCCACTTATTTTATGAACTTGAAATTTTACACGTTTTATTTTTTTATTTAGTTTATTTGTCGCAAACAATACTCTAATAATACATTGTTTATCACTAATAATTTTACATTAATTCTTATTACAATATAATATCTTAAGCGTACTCCGCAGCTTGATCCATGATTGCGTGTGTGCAGTTTATCTCATGATTCACAAAAGAAGTATCAGTATAAAAAAAATATGCGTAAAAATTATCAAAGCAAAAAAAAAACAAAAACTTTACAGAAACTTGTGAAATACAATTAATTAAAAAAATAATAATTTGAGATGAAATATGGTCTGAAATAATATATTAAAAACAAAAACATACGTTAAATTATTAATTTGTCTCATAATCATGTCAGGTTAAAGAAATCAATATTATCGGTTATAGTGTTGTATAACCGGCATGTACGTGAAATAGGATGTTAGTTCAGTTCCGATGACAACGCATTTTTATGGTGAGCATGGCCTGAATCTACATACAGGATAGGCTCCTGACGAGAATTCTCTTCCACGGTCAACAGCAAAGACACACAATTTTGTGTACGAATTAAGTTAAGATAGCCCTTTCTAAATTTCACTATGACATATCTGCTGCACCCAGGGTACTCCTCAGCGGTCAACGAGGAGACGAGGGGACTCTTGAACGGTGAACAGCACAGAAACCAAATTTTGTATACGCAATTAATTATGATAGCCAGTTCTCAACTTCACTGCGATAGGGCTGCTGCATCCAGGGTTGGCTTCCAACGAGGGGACTCCTTAAGGGTCAACAGTACAAACACGAATTATGTTTAGCATTCAATTATGATAGCCCGTTCTAAGTTCCACTATGATTGGCTGCTGCACCTAGGGTTGGCTCGGGACAGAGCACTTTAATAAAAGCTGGTTTTTAAAAATGTGTTTTTACTATTAACTTATTACACTTTAAAAAGCAAACCGACTGACCATCCGGTCGCATAGTACCGCGGTGGTAGCTACAATGTAGTCCGATCGTACCAATTTTTAACATGTACTAAAATAGATAATCTTAACTTCTTACACTAGAGATGTATTGTTACAGGTTTGATAAATATTATTTCACTTTATATTAATAGAATGCTAGTTTGAAACTCTAAAATATCCTCAAGATCCTAAATACACATTCCTATAAATATATCATAATATTATTCTAGGAACATTTCTCACCAACAATAGGATCGTATTTGTACCATTCGCGTCGGCAGCATTCAAATTCGGATAGTAATGCAAGACATGCTCTACGTGATGTGAGACTTAAAGTACCATGGAATATTCTAATGCCTAAAAGAAGACACTTCGTTACTCATAGGGTAAATATCTCTGGCGTATCTTGAAATAACTATTAATGCTAGTACTGGGGTGAGCCACAATTCCACAGATTTCCAGTCTATACCAGTAAACGAGGGCCCTCATATTTAGGTAAATAAAAATGTGATTTTGAATCTTTAAATCTTTGCCGAGTTACATACTCAGCCAGTTTTTCGATATTTTCTATTTATTATTACGAAAATATGCAAATTCTTCTCTGTTGTTATATTTTGGCTCAATAATACTTGAAAATAGCTTTCCTTATATAGAAAATAAAATATACAAACAGTACCATTTATTATACGAAGATTTAGTAGGAATTAGATCACAGATATTTGAATCATCTTTCCAGGAAAATTTCCTGACATTCGTGCGAGGAGCGTGCTAACGAAACGCCCGGCCCTCTAGTACGCTACCAGAGAGAAATGGACAACATCGAAAGCGGTATGAATCTCCATGTGCGTTGGGTTTATAAGTGTGGTAGAAGCTCGGGTACGTAGAAGCTCGGGTAGGTAGAAGCTCGCCGGGTAGGTAGAATACAGTATTATATGACAAAAAAAACGATCTTTTTAAAGGAAGTACGCTAGTAGCGCAACATATGGAATACCACCCACATACACCCTTAAACACACGCACACACCCTCTCTCTCTCTCACACACACACACACACACACACACACTCTCAATCAAACACACACGCACACACTCACACCCACAAACCCTTCCATACATATCTTCTCTCTATCTCTATCACTCTCTCACATACACTTACACATCATAGACAAACATCATAAATGAAAATATAGACAAACAGACATAATTTTTGAAATAACAAACACAAACACAAGTTGAACGTCAATTTAGTTTTCTTTTATTAATATGTTTTAAATATCTTTTTCTAACTCTAAAATACACTTTCTATTATATACCTATCTTTATTTGCACTTTACGATCCACAATATTATGTAAGAATAATATTGTAAACCATTAGAGATATTGGCTAAAAGTTCATGATTTGTATAAATATTATTTGTACCTACTTATAAGCGCTGTATATTTCTTGAAAATAAAAGGCAATCCTCTGGTATACTTTTTGGTTTTCTTTGTATTGTATTGTTTAGCATATTTTGAAATCCTTATATACCAAATAATTTAAAACATCATTGGCTTTACTACTGTTATATATTATGCTTATACGTTATTTTTTATGCTGTATGTTTTTACCAAAAAAAAAAAAACTTTTTCTCGACTTGCTTTCAAAAAAATCGAGTTTCAGGTGCGGATCAAAAAACACACATCCTGTTTATTATCATGGATAATAAACAGGATGTGTGTTTGACAAGGATAATGGCATTATACATAGCACCTATCCTGTTATTTTGGGAAACAATTATAAAAAGGTCAAGTTGAGTTTTTTTTTTTTTTGAACAATGATTAGGGTTGCCACTGGGTAGGGGGGGGGGGGGGTGGAGACAATCGATGGGGGTTGCTGTGAAAATTCATTTCAAGAGTTTGTTTATTGTACATACTAACAAAAATAGCTTCTTTATCGTGGATCTATACATTCGTGTGTATATATACACTCCGATATACCTATATGTATCTGCATTGGTGTCTTAGTCGTCATAATCGTTTTTTTATGAGGCTGTTTCTACGGTTTCTTGGTAAGTTATCCGTGGCACTTTCGCAAGTTTGTCTCTGGCGCTAACGCCATCCGCGCCGAGGCGCGACATAGGGCGCGTCATTACTTTCACGTGATATTAAATGAGCGGGCTAAGTGAGGAGACTTCTATCGCGCGTGTTTTTAATGGACGCGCTGAGAGGGCGACGCGAGGAATGGGCGGAGAGAACTAAATTAAAAGCAAATATGGAGGCACTTCACACTTTCCCTCTATTTGCGCCCCGAGCAGTGACTAACTCGAATTTATGGTTTATGTCCCACTGGATAAATGAAACAAGAGTCATTCAGATTAGGATTTTGCTGACATAGAAATAAAATATAGGGAGAAAAAAAGTTAGCTTTAGAAATAATTATTTTTTTATTTATAAAGGTGAATTATTAGTGACATCTTTGTAGTACGTGAATCAATACAAACAAATTAAAACTTTAGTTTTTAAAAAATCGGGAAAAAAAATAACTTTAAAAAGCGTTGAACGCGCTGCGCCATTTAGCGGTAGGTAAAATATCGCGAATAAACAATATTTGCCAAATTTCATTTACTGCTAGATGGTGCAGCGCGCTCAATACTTGTGAAACTTTTATTTAACAGTCAAATTATACATATTTTTTAAAAATAAAATTGTATATTTCTTGCTTTTCAAAAGAAATTGAGTTGCTTACCTGCTTGTACTGATTCATCCACTACAAGGATGTCACTAATAAAAACTCACGGTATATATTATCTATCTCTTTTAATACTTTCCGTTCCGTAATGAAATTTCAAGATAGTTCCAAACTTAACTGGAAGTATATTGCCATTTTTTTAGATAAACTCTCTGTAAGTAATATAGTGTTGCATAATAAATATTACGCGTTGTCAAACCATACATTCGTATTCCATTCAGATCGGAGATTCAGGTAGGAATGTTCGGAACATTATGAAATTTGACGTAGTTTCACAAAAAAAATATTATGTTCGTCGATATACATTGTGTATGTTTTTAAAACATTTTTGCACACATTTTGAGTAAATCTAAAACCATTGCATGCAGAAAAATGCTGATAAGAGTATCAAGACTTTTTTAGCAATGAATACTGGTAACGTCCATAGCCACGTTGAAATTAAGCAGCTGCGGGCGTGGTCAGTACAATGATGGATGATAGACTGTGTATTTTCACGGGATGTTATAAAGCCGTCGACCTGGAGGATAATTGTCATCGAATTAGGTAAGGCCGTCAAAGGCAAGGTTTTGATTTCAAACTTGTATAAAAATTTACGCCAGACTTCGTCTCGTATAACAAACAGGCTTCGTTATAGCTCGCGAGTCAGCGCACCGCGTCCTTGTCTACTCTGCTGCTCGTCTGGCTTGCCAAGCGGTTGCAATACGGGAACATCAGGAGCGAAATGCACAACGAAACAAAACATAAGCCGCATTTGTTTGACAGCCCCCCTTTTCCTCAAGGCGACACCCTCAAACTTAAATCAGTTCTCCGCATTGAAGAATCAGATTTCCATTTTTTGACGCTAAAATAACGAAACGCCATGGATAAAATGTTTGGAAAAATATGCACCCGTCTCTAAGATGCTCCCGGCTAATTTATATAAAATATTAACTTTATGAGAAGGATTTTCTTTGCATTTAGTATTTTTTCATCCTCAGCTCCTACGTCTCTATCTTTCTTAGTCTTATATTTCGACTTTCCTTTGAATCGCATTACTTTTTGTTCATCAAACAAGAACCGACCCGTTAGATCCTATGATTATCAGCATCAGCTTTTGGACAACTAATTTTATTTATATGTACTATAGTTAAGAATTGACTTTGAATTACCCGGCAACGACCACAACGACACTAGGATTGACTGTAACAGATAGTGCAAAAGTGGTACCTCAAAGTCGTAAGTCCGCTATTGCAAATTCGTATTATTTTTACAATAGTTTAAAAAAAAAATAATAAAAAAGTGTACTATGTAACATAACACTGTTATAACACTGGTATTACTCCAGAACAGACTGTCGTCTAGTGGAGCTGATAAAATCAATCAAATCTGTACTTTTTTTGCTTCGCAAACAATGATTAACTATTTGCTCTTTTCTATACTGTAATATTTATGTCAAATTTTTGTTTTGGATTTAGATAAAATAAAAACTAACTATTTAAATATATATATATATTGCTTTTAGTATTATATTTATTTATTTTAATGTATTTTCTTTTATTCAGGAAAATAACAGTGTATAAAAGTAAGTAGCCAAACAAGATAGATATACAAATTACACCAGAGACAATTTTCCACTAAATGATAACATCAAGATTATCTAAGTGATAAGAGAAAGAAAAAAACGAGAAAAGAAAGAGGATAGGAATGGAGGGACAAGGAAGGGAAGGAGGAATATAGTAAAAATAAATACATTATGTTGATGGGTGTCCACGTATTTAACAAATTTACCAGTACGATATTTGAAATTGAGACAGGTACGTTGGTATGAATAAATACAAGTGCAAACAGTAGTTAATAAGTAATAAATTTTAAATATTAAGTGTTAAATATCGCCCTCTTTAACAAATTTCTGAATCCAATGTTCGATTCAGCGAAGATATCTATTGATGCATATCGATCATCGTAAACCCCACACACACGGTTTAAGAAAGAGTTTTTACGGTAGTTGTTATTGCAACGGCTAATGTGAAACAATGAGGACTGTCTTGTCGTTCTTGATGGGGTCCGGAAAAGTATTAGCTGCACCAAGTCCATGCAGTTTAATCTGTTGTTTATGATTTTATGTAGGAAGACTAGATCATGGTACATCCTTCGATCAGCCAAAGAAGTAAAGTTGTACGAGTGGTGAACGTTGATGCCGTAAGAATTGTTAAGTGTGAAGTAAAATCTATAGTTTAAATATTTCAAAAATTTAGTCTGGATGCGCTCGATTCTGTTATTATGGATGGCATATGAGGGGTTCCACACTTGCGAGCAGTATTCAAGATGCGGGCGGGCGTAGGCATAGTAAAGCGTTTTAATAGTGTGAGGGCATGCCCTCAGAAGTATCTTATTGTATTTATTTATTTTTTGTAATAAAAATTAAAAACAACTCGGAAATTAGAGATCGTTATAACATCGTCCTACCAATAATCCACGAATATATGTATTCGAAATAAAGCCATTTCTCAATTTAATATAATGAAATAAAATAAATAATTCCTCTTCAGTGTCGGCAATTCAGTACTCGCGCTGCGGAAATCTAATAATAAACGCTCAGAGATGTGGAAATACGACGTGTGACATTTTTACGGCATATATGATCATGTCTTACACATCACATGCTCATGATTCGTAAGAGGGCACCCGTCTCGCAATTTTATGTGTTCACTGGAATTATATGGGGCCCTGCTAGGATTATACTGCCTACTAAAAAATAAAGTGAAACACTCTACTTGACGAGCATAATAATTCCAAATATCGTGTAAAAGAAAAACACTATTGCTAAGCCTCATGTATGGTGTATTCGGAATAAAAGAAGTTGGGTTTCATATATCAGTATCACAATAAATAGGTTTGCAAACGAATTTTTCGCGTGAAGTTTGTAGCACCCGTCGTTTCGGCGATGTTGCAACCGCCATTATCCAGGGTAAATAGCTGTCGATCGTTATTTGTAGGCAGGCAAACTGCTGCCTGCTGCGGATTAACAACTCCGCAGATTATAACGGTAGTGGGGCGACGAATTCGGCGCACTTCTCATCGAATTCTCATTCTATCACCATAACAGAAAGTTATGGTGATTCTCATCCTACCACCATATCACCATATATGAGGACATAAATGTGTAAAAAGGGACCTGAGTTCTGTTGTGTTAAATATTTAAACGCTATTCCACAAAACATCAAATCAATGCAACAACCAGGATTCAAACTGACATTAAAGCACTGGCTCAAAATAAATGCTATTACAGCGTGAATGACTTTTTAAACAATAATGACAAATAAATAATATAACATATTTTTATTGTAATTCTCCAACATTTTAAACTTTAAACATTTGTATTTAATTGTAGCTCTAAATCTGACAAACCGTAGATATCCTAATAATTCCAGTTTGACATTTTAATTTAAAAACAAAATGACATTAGAGTTATATGTATAGTAATAGAAATTTACTAAATTTGTAGATAATAGCTCTAATTATTATTTTGTACATATGTCTAAAACGTAATATTGTTCGGATCTGTATTCCTTCAACTTGCGAAGTGAACATACATTTAATTATAGAAAAATACATATTGTACGCCTGATTGATAAACTCTATAGCACATACCTATCCATTTTGTACGACCTACTTACAGTTCACAATAAAGAATTATTATTATAAGACGACTGATCCGTCAGGCGTCCCATTACGATACCTGCCACAGGGCGTGCAAGCCCTGTGAAGACCTAAATGAAAGCCGGGTCGATGGGCCCGGCTCACGAGGAGCTCCACCAAACAGAATGAATAGTGGAAGACGTCACGGACCCCTATCAGGACTCATCGAATGATATTTGATTGATTGATTCGGCGCGCGCAAATTTCGAAAAACTGTCACTGTGCACACAACACACTGTATATTGTGTAACGTCCTTGCCGTCGGCGTAGGCATTGAGAACATTATAATAAATGGGTTCCATGTAGATAGTTTGGGAGTCAGCGACAAAAAAAGAGATTTGTAAAAGCTGATACTTTCAGATGAGACAGTATTTTGAACATAGAATGCCGGGGTAGAGTCAGCAGGCCATATTCCGGGTCACCTGGCGCTGGCGTACTAGAAAAGGTGTAATTTTAATTAGTACCCCCAAAGCGTCTTGGAAAAGCTGAAAATTCATCAGTAGACAGTGTATGCAATGCAAAACTTGAAACAAATGGTCAGACTGCTTAACAATAGAACTACATGGCCTCACCATTACGATTCTGAAACAAAACAATGATCTGGTAATGAACATCGACTCCAAATCCTACGAAAATCAAGGACATTCCATCCGCCGCTAAAATCATTTTGTTTTTTTCTGGAACAGTCAAGGGGTCGTGATGATTGAATACATTTGCAATAGATCTGCTATACGGGGGCTGTATACGCTGAGCAAATAAAAAAATGCGCAACGAAATACCTGAAAAACGAAGAAGCATACTCGTTAAATTTGTTTTGTTTCACCAAGATAACGCCCCCGCATATAAGTCCAGAGTTGCGATTGCTGTTATTAAAGAGGCTGGCTTTGAAGAAATAAAAAATCTCCATACTCACTGGTCATTACCCTTAGTGGTTTCTACTTATTACCGATATTAAAGGAACATCCGAGAGTCGACAATTTGAAGACGATGACGTGGTAGTAGCAACAGTGCAGGAATTGTTAGGTCATCAGGATGAAGAGCAGTTTTTAGGAAGGGTGTTTTATGCCAAATAAGTATATAAACATAAAAGGTGATAAAAAAAATAAATTCATCGTACTTCCATATTGCCTGTCCATAATGCATTGTTTTGTTCCATAAAGGTTTAGCTTGTCTACCAGGGTATTGATGTTTATACAGTCGAATGCTTTGCTTAGATCGCAGAACTTTTATACACTTTTTTTATACACTGTTAGCTTAGATCGCAGAACTTTTTATACACTTTTTTTATAATTTGAAATGTAATTTCATTTGTAGAAATACTATTTTTTGTAATTTCGTAATGTTATTATATATATAATAATTTTTTGTAATGTAATTGCTATACCCAGATCGGGTTTATGAAAATAAATTTTTCTTATTTCTTATTTCTTCTACTCATTATCACTTTTTATTGAAAACCATAATAAGTGTTCGAATGCATAAAAATGATATTAAAAAAAATACTACTCTGGTATAAAATACTGCCTCGTCCGCCTTTATAATTATTCAGAAGGTATCTCACTGTGTTTGGTATATTGTAATTAACTACCCGTAAATATTTAACTTTTATATATAGAGACTGGAAGATAACCTAGTTTAAGTTCCAATTAAATGGTTATCTTATAGGAAGAGGACAATTTCCATTTTGATTTTCTTCATCTGGTTTATTTTACCATTGTATTTACTATTATGTACTTATATTATTATTATTTTCTTTCGAATAATCGTTACAATATACTTGCAGGGTGATATTTTCTTATTTCATCACAATGTAATGGACCTAATAATCATTTTACACAATCCGATTGATTCATTTTGTAGTTATTTTCTAAAAAAAAAGTAAGGTATTTTTTGATCTATGTCATGTCAATTAATTATTTTTTTGATTTTATGATATAAAGTATCTAATATGAATATTATAAATTATAGTGGGGTGTCTCTTCAGAGATCCTTAGTACCAGTTCTTTAAATAATTTGAAGTTCTGTAGTTATTCTGTGTTTATTTTTACTCCTGCAAATACTATATCGATTTGGTGATGTTCTTTTGATATTATAACTCAGTTTTTTTAAATATCGCGTATTTAAAATAATGTGTCAAGTAGATTTTATTTTATGATGATTTTTGCCTTCAAACATATTAAAATTCACCTTTCATTTCACTTTCCGTCTTGGATACTTAATTTCGGGATAAATCGCCAACGTTGTTAGGACATGCACAACCTTTCAAGTTTCATAAATTGCATGCTCAATTTGTATGGGAAGAAAACTAATTCGACAGGCAATATTGATGAAGATCGCGTGACTGTGAGTCGGTTTTCACTCGTCGCGGACAGGCGCTGCACCGTTGATCGATATTGCATGTTACGAAATTCTAGCAGGCTGCCACAATACATATGTACGTAAAATTCACTAGGAATCTTGTACAACGTAGGGCAATATACCGTACCACAGCGTTACGGGCCCCAACACATAATGAATTCCACCGCAGTATGTATTAAAAGGCTTGAAAAGACAGCCCTTGAAATAGATTTTTAGGTAATGGGTGCTGCGGGAAAAACCGCAAAATAAAACGCCCTTTTCCAGTAACAACACGCAACAAAATAAATGCTGGCAAAGAGTTAATTGACAATATTATTATAAAATGACATAGTTAGTTAGTCAACGTGTCCACGCCAGGTTAGGTCACGTCTCTCCAAAAAGATGTGGCTTGGATCGTGTTGTTGTTCGTCTCTTGATAGATCCTGGCGTATGATGGGGTTGTCAGCTGCGGGCAGGATAGGAAAAAGGAGGTGGTCTTCATCCTACAGCGTTCCACATTCATAATGTGCATTCGCTGTGTGGCCCCAGCAGACGTGATTTGCTCGACATCGCAATGTCCTTTGGTAGTTTGCTCGACATCCGCACTGTCCTAGGGAGTTAATGGGCTCTTGCTGAGTTGGCCACGAAGACCCATTCTGTTGGTCACACTCATGGGTCAACACCTATCCGACGGCCTCCACGCATGTAGTGCGAGCCTGGGTAGGACTCTGGCCTTATGGTTAGTTTCTTCTGGGAATCAACCTTCTGGCGCTCCTGAACGGTCTGCGCACCGTGCGGCATAAGCCAATCGATTGCGCAGTCTGATTAACAGTCGGGGGAGTCTGAAAGCAGTACTGTTTCCTATAGAGCGGGGGTGGTTGCGGACCTCACGGCGACTGCTCTTGAAACGACCATCGGCTACCCGATCATGGGTGAACAGCCGGGCAAAGGATGCCGTGGTCCGCGATAGATTCGGTATACACCGTTTCACCGCTTCGTAAGGAAGAGGACCGCCCAAGCGACCTCGAACTCGTACACAATCGAGAGACTGGAGTAATCTGGTCGCAATTGGAAGTAAGGGCGTGAGTGTAAGCCCGCTGGGTAACACTCCTGGCTATCTCGCGGTTAAGACGTTGGCCTCTTACGGGTTTGTGACGGAGCTAGACGGTGGACTGTTTTTGTCTTAAGTCTTCTGCGCTCACTCCAGGGAGATAGAACGACTAATCGTTAAAACTTCCTGAGGTGACGGGCTCGCCCGCTGTTGTCGACAATTCTAGTTGTGCTTTGGTCCGGTGGTAGAAGGATTAGCCGGTGAGTTTAGACTCACCGTTTATAGGGACGCCCAATTGTTCATGGTCGCAGACTAGATAGTCGAAAATTTGCACAATCTTCGGGGAGACTCTTCCTGTGTCCTATTTTACATTAATTAACGATTTTATTAAGAAACATTAAAAAATAAATGCTGCTGTCACTTCAAATTTCGAATGATACAGTTGAAATCGCCTTTTTCTTATTATACAAGGTCTTGAACTTATTCGCAACGATAGAACACACCTGCTGATCTAAATCTATGCTAAAAGGGAGTTTAATTTTGAGGTTCAACCTCCCTACCTACATATACGATCGTACGTGATACGTCCGCTATATTACCGTCGCGTACTCAACAAACGTATCCCTTATGTTGTTCCTATGACTACATACCGAAAAGAGTCTATTGTGTAAAAAAACTGGTATATTGTAAACAAATATTGTTATTTAGAAATCTGTTGAAAAACCCAACCTACGTAGTTTTTTGTTGTTACCTAGTTGTTACCTAGTTTTTTTAATAATAACCCAACGGTAGAGCGGTTAAGAGATTCAAAATGATGTTAGCGTATTTATTACCAATAGCGCAGTTAAAGAAAACGGTCCAGAGTGCAAACCGCATGACCGCAGTTGCACTGTGCAGACGGGAGGACATGGATTCGGATGAGGTGAGCGGAAGTGCAGCAATGACTAATACGCATCCTGCAGATGGTGGAGATTTCCTTACGGGTGAAAGGTTTGCTGAAATGTTTCATAAATTTCGTTTGGCATTTATTTCTGTTTGGATTTGTGAATATCTCTTACCTTTGACCAATGAGGACTCTCGACTCTTTCGGGTCCATTTATTAGCCAGATTTGTATTTATAGTAAGGGACGTCTGAGAGTGGCAAGCGGCATTCGACAACGAAACGAATATTTTAATAGTGTATTAAATGAAAATGGTACGTAGCTATTATTATTTTTTCAAACGTTTTTTTAATTTAATTTATATTATTTTTTTTTAATTTAGTTTTTACGCTATACGTGTATTTTTCCTATGTTTTCAACTACTCTATGTTTATGGAAAGTCCGCCCAAGCACAAGCTTTGCTTAGTTGGGCGACATTGGACAAAGGGCATCAGTTAATAGTTGAGTCTAATTTCCTGCTGTATTTTAGTTATATGATAGTTTTTAATTGTAAGTTGTAATATTTTTATGAATTGCCTAAACAAATAAATAAAAAAATTAACATTTTTATTTGCTTTTTATTTGTTCTTTTATTCGTTAAATACTGTGTTTGTAGGCCGCCAAATTGCTAGCATTTGTTTGCAACACAATAATTCTATTAAAGTTTATAGTTTCATTATGTATTGTCTTTATATTGGTGTAGCCGAGGTGAATGAACTAATCAACTAATGGCAGATACATTTATCCATTTTTTAAGTTTGTTTTTATTTCGCGGCGAGTATTGAGCATTGCACATTACGCAAAATTCATTGCAGTCATTAATTTATTCAGCGGCTCGCTTCGCGTCAAATCAGCGTAGCTGTGCACTTCAACAATTGCAGCCAATGAAATCCGCTGGCAATCAAGGATCAAATAAATCTGTCTTTGTGATAAATAATAAATAATGTTTAGATACAAATTAAAGCTTACATTTGAGCTCATATAGTAAGGTTCCAAAATCGTTCTTTAGAAGAACCTATATAAAAAGGCGCCATATGGCATCAACGACTTAGTAGTAGTAGTAGTAGTAGATGGAGTGGGGGGCTTGTTTCCAGCCCTTGATGTCACCTAGATCTGTAAGGTCTTTTGTAACTACCCACTGTGTGGTTAGGTCAGTGGTCAGCTAGTAGCCCGGTACTTCTTACCAGTCCAAGTAGGTCACTGACCTTCAAGTTGGGCAGATCGCTGGGTTCGAGAAAGGCTCGTCCCAGTAAACTGTCTCTTTTCGCGGCGAGCCCTGGACAGCGACCAACAATGTGTATGCTGTCTTCAGGTTCCTCGCCACATATTTGGCAATCCTTGCTCTCAGTCAAGCCAAGGTTGAATAGATGAGCTCTAAGGGTCGTGTGTCCGGTGAGGAGACCGATAGTGGTTATAAGGTTCTTCTTGCTCATGTCAAGTAGGGCCTTGGTTTTCTTCTGTAGTGGTTGCTCCATCATGGCTTTTGCCTGGCGACATCCCTGACTCTGTTTCCAGGAAGCCCGATGTTCCTGCTCCAAGCAGTCCCTGATGATTTTCTTACCTGTAGCGAAGGGGAACCCTACAGCTGGCTCCACTGGGCAATCCAGTGTGCCCAGTTTTGCCAGTCTGTCGGCCTCTTCGTTTCCGGGTATGCCTTGGTGACCCGGTATCCACATTAGGGTGATTTTGTTGGATTTTCCCAATTTGTTGAGCTCCTGCATGCAGTCCCAGACCACAGAAGATTCTTTAACGACTTAGTAAGGATTTAAAGATTACTTTGTATACCTATTGATACCGTAAAAACAACCCGTTGTCCACCCGAAATCAGGTGATATAGACGTGCAAAGGGCGCCAAAGACCCTCGATACATTCGAAAAAGAATTGCCGCTGCAGCAGGTAGAAACCGTGCAAGCGACTTCGAATTCGTAACCAGACTGGAGGCCGGAGAAGACTACGTAAAGCTGGTAGTAAGGGCACGAGGATGACGGCTGTTTGGCAAACCTCAGTTGCTTGGGGGTTTGATGATTGAATCTTATGACTCTTGGAGGAGCTTGACATTGGAATATATTTATCCACCAAAGTCTTTGCTTTCACTCCTCGAAAGAAAGAACGACAATAGTCGTTATGACCTCCTGGGGTACTAGGTTCGTTCGCAGCAATTGACATATCGTTTTTGGGTATGGTTGGTTCGTGCGTTGGCCACGTGCCTGTATATTGGCATGATTTGATCGGTTATGGGATGTCATTTTCCACTTTTAGGGAATTTGCAGATGCAACGGAGTACTCTCCTCCCCCCCCCCCATTTTTTAGGGTTAGAAGTACCAATATACATCAAAACATATTTCTCGGTATTCAACAATAAGTAATACTAAAGTAAAATTTTAGGTTTATTTGTAATTAACAATCTTTTTATGCGAAATTCGAAAAACATGTCATTTTCGCCTGCGGAACTATCAATATAAATATGTGTTAGCGATAATATAAAACAATAATAATTGGACTGGTTTCGATGTTTTCACGAAATGACTTTGAGTATTGATGACATAACGTAACCTGAAACAAATGAAATTTCAGGATACCATTCGTCTTCAATAAGCAAAGTCATTGGAAAAACCTCGAAAATAGTGTTTTTTTTATATATGTTATGTTTTTCACGGCCCTTTATTTCAAATTGCGTTATTCTAAAAACTTTTTGTTATATTGCTAATAATTAATTGTTTTCGATATTATAGAACTCCCGATATACTAATCGACTATATACACGACATTCTGAAACAAAATGGCCGGTCCGTTTACATAGTCAATAAAAATTTGCCTATATCTCGCATATTTATTGGGAACAATAAAGATCATTGCAGATTCGGAATCAGCGTGTTGAATATAGTAGGGTGACATTAAACAAAACAGTTTACTATAATGCAGTAATACCATGTATGTACGTAAATTTGAAACTTTATTGTCCCGAAATATTGCTAATTTCAAGTGTCCGAGGCTATTTTCCTTTAGATATAGCATTAAAATGATCGAATCTATTCGTGTGTTTTTTAAGCTATTGCATAACTTTTATCGCGGGCCTAGGCCAGCGCGGCGACCGAATGAAGAAATTTCTTAACGAAAATTAATGATTTTAAACTGATAATTACGTCTAAACGAGTACTGCTTACGATTCGAAAAAAAATATATGTTGAACAAGAACATTTTCCTAATATTCTTATCTTTGAATATTTTAGATTTTGTTTATATTACATAGTGTAATTAATTTGTGAAATTAGGTCTAACCGAACACAAAAACGACTACTACGCAAATACTATCTGGCGTATTATTATGAAACCTGCACCATTTTAAAGATAATTTAATTATCTATCTTTTTATCAACCAATTTTTTTGAATAATCCGGTGTTTTTGCTTTATTGAATAAAAAAATCGTACGCGGCGCTCTATCGGAAGATGTTTAAATTATTCCGAATCATTTGCTTTCGCAGCCGCAAATGATTCAGAATAATTTCAACGTTTTCCGATAGAGCGCAGTTATCTGATATCAGAAAAAATAAAATAAATAAATAATTATAATTGCATAAGTTGTTAAAAATGCTATGCAATAGCTTTACCGCGGCAGTCCCCGAGTGCCACACGTATTTTTTTTTTTTTTGAGAAAGGTTCGGGTAATGCATATATTCCGAGGGGAATGTATACGAGGCTGCGAAGGAGTCTGTCTAACCTGGACAACGGCGGTTGCAACATTACCGAATCATCGGGGGCTTTAAACTTCACGCAGTAAATTCGTTTGCATCCTATTTATTTATTTATAATTATTTAACAGGGAAAATATACAGCGCTACAAAAAATGATACAATTACATTAACCCGTTGAGTATGATACGACCAAATCTGGTTCTGAAACAATTATCCGTTGAGTATGATACGACCAGATCTGGTTCTGCGTTTTTTTCACTTCTTTGACGTTCTCATATTTATTCATAATTATCTAATTGTTTTACAAAATGATATTTCAATATGATATTTCAAGTTGAGTGTGAGAAAAATGTTTGTGCTGGTAACTCTCACTAAATTCCAGAGTGAGTTAGGAGAACAGAAAAAAAGCCAGCAATCTCGTGTAACAAGAAGATCGGCACAAACAAATTTTGCAATACCACTCAGGAGATCCGCTTTTGGCCAATCCAGTTTCTCTTATCTTGCCCCCAAATTTTATAATTGCCTACCACCTAACATTAAAGGCATTAAAATATCATATAAATTTAAATATTGTTTGAGTGCCTACCTCTTAAATTGTACATATGCAGATATTGAAAACATTATTAAATAATTGAATCTCTAAAATTTTTATAATAAAAACATAATAGTATATGTAGTAATATAAATTGATGATTTCTAAACGTAATTTTATTTTAATTTTTGTGAATTTATTTTGTATATTATTAATACATATTATTTAATACATATATAAATATATATTAATTTTTATCATGTTTTAAAATAAAATAATATTGACAATTTTCATGACATTTTCTTACGAATTTTTATTAGGTAATTAAGATATTTCTGTTACATTAAGTATGATTTTGATTATTTATATAAATATAATATTATAGATTTCTTAGGATAACTAAAATAAATTGTCTACCTTGGAACAGGCGGCAGCCTAGTTAGGTTAAGACTTTTGTATATTGAATGTACCCATAATTTTAACTCAATAAATAATTTGAAATTTGAAATATTCTATATTCGAAATTTCAATGCAATCATTGTGCAGTTGTTCTTTTTATGATTGGTGTAGTAGTTTCGTAGTTATAGTACTTTAAGGTCGATGTCGCCGAAAATCCTGCAAAAGAGACAGATGCATCCATGAAAATACCCATTTACTCCAAGGGTTAAACACAATATTTCTGGCCGATGACATGCTTTCAACAATAGTTTTAGTTAGTTAAGTCTCCAATACGCACAGTTCATACTGTGGGGGTAAGGAGGGGAAAAGGAAAGGTTGCAACATCGCCGAAACGTCAGAGGCTATAAACTTCATGGGGTTAATTCGTTTTTACACCGCTGCCCAACAAAAAAGGAGTGTAAAGTGTTCAATGTTCATCTCTGTATGTTTTCGTTATTTTATTCCACCATAACTTCTGGTGAAATGTTAGAATTGTTATATCATCCCGAGTGTTATATGCTACTTGTTAAATTATCAAGCAATTAGTTGCCTAAATGTCCAAATGTCTAAAGTTTAATAAGTTGACGTAATTAAATCGTGTTTATTGTCAAATAAAAGGTCTGACTGAGTGCATATCGGAATCCTATATGAATCCATTTAGGAATCCTATATCAGATCTATATGGATAAATACATCAACCACCAATATTTTATAAGAAACACTTAATAAAAAAATTAAATAAATACAATAGTACACTTTAGGTGTCCATTAATTACGTCAGGTGTTCAAGGAAGGGGGGGGGGGGGAGTCGTAATTTCACGTAGGAGAGAGGGGGGTCTCGGCATATATCACCGTATTTTTTTCTAAAACAAACAGTTTAAAATTGTGAGAAAACTGGGTAAAATAAGATGAACATGTTTCTCCACTAAAATATGGCTAAATTCTATACCAAATTAGTTTTTTTTTAATAAATCAATCACAGATAAACGTATTTACACTAAAAATACGCATTTTAAAAATCTCAATTGAGATTAGGGGGGGGGGGGGGGGTTGAGTCGAATCTCACAAAATCTCACAAGGGGGGAGGGGAGAGGGGGGTTTGAAAAATCGCCAAAATCACCTCACGGAATTATTGGACGCTTCCTTATGTAACGACATTCGTATTTTTTATTCCTTTTAATACAGACGGCCAATACACCTCGTCGTGCCTCGCTTTTGCCGACGACCTAACTTTCATCACCAGAAGCCCCAAGCAGCTTTCCCTGCTATTACAGAAAGTGGAGCTTTTCTGCGACTGGTCAGGCTGTATAAAAGTGAAGCCCTCCAAATGTTTTTGCCTTGGACTCGCCCGCATGGGCACAAAATTTACATCCTATGACCCCAAATTGGTCTATAACGGCTCTAATATCTCCCTTATAGACCCAAACAATCATTTCAAATTCCTCGGCAGAAAAATCACCCATCAGGGAAAAGACGTCTCGGGCGATCATGTTATAGAGCATTTCAAAAGTTGCCTGGCGAAAATAGATGCCTTGCTAATTTCTGGCCCTCGTAAGGCCTGGATCTATGACAATTATCTAACGTCACATTTGTCATGGCCCTTTCTTATTTACGATTTTACCAAAACCCAACTGTCCCGTCTAGATGCGCTGGTGACAGCTAGTTTAAAATCCTGGCTGTCCTTAGCCAAACCAGCTGACCCCTCGACTCTCTTCAGGTCCAAACAAAATTTTGGGCTAGCGCTTAAACTGCCCTCCCTGCTCTACGCCAACTCCAGAATAACTAACAATTCGACTCTGTGCAATTCCAAAGATCCGGCAATATCGAAGCACGTAATAAGTGGCCGTAGTGATTCAAATGATCTACAAGCCCGCGTAGACTTCCACAAAAAGTTCCTTACTGGAATCAGCCAGAATGGCACTGGTCTGGGGTATGGCAGTACAACCACGAGCGACGTGGACTTGAAGAAGTCTCTTTTGCGGGGAGATTACGACAGCAAGAGTATGGCTCATGCTATTGGCCTTCAATGCCAGAATGATTGGACAACAATTGGGGACTTTTGCATTCCGCCTCCAATGCACTGGAAGGTAATGCTCTATGACTGGACGCCAGAGATGCTGAAATTTTATTTGAATGCCTTTCAGCATACACTTCCAGACCCCAGTAACCTCGCTCGTTGGAGCTTTGCCGAGGATAGTTCTTGTCCCCTCTGTAGCAATACCCCTTGCACAGCTAGACACATTCTAGCTGGCTGCAAGGTGGCCTTAGATCAAGGACGGTACACTTACCGCCATGACAAAGTTCTCGCTGTTATTCGCGAGGTAATTAGTCTCTCAGTGGCTCGTGCCAACAAGGGTTTGACAGTATCCTCCAAACCCCCAATACAGTTTGTGCGGGATGGCTCTAAAGGCAAAAAACATTTAACTACAAAACCTTTCTCAATAATCGAGAAAGCTACAGATTGGATTCTGGAGGTTGATTCGGTCTCTAAGCAGTATAAATTCCCTGAAAGTCTCGGATGCACAGCCCTCCGTCCAGATATAACTCTTTACTCTCTATCTCGGAAGGTGGCTCTTATCGTAGAATTAACTGTTCCATGGGAATCAAATATCCCAAAAGACCACGAGTACAAATTAAATAAATACCATGATCTTGCAAATGCCGTAACCCGGAACGGCTTCACTGTTCACCTTCACGCGGTGGAAGTTGGCGCTCGTGGCCTGCCAGCTAAATCTCTATTTCACCTCTTTAAAGATCTTGGCCTTTCCAGAAATATAATCAACTCTTTCTTAGAAAAAATATCTAAAACTGCGATTTGCGCATCTCAAATTCTATGGCTTCGAAGGGGGAGTGAATGGGTGTCAAGGTGAACGCTCACATGTGGCAAGACAGCTGTCCTAAACCTACCACAGCCGGTTCGTAAGTCCGGAATCCACTGCTCACCCCCCAGAAGTGTAAAAAAAATAGTATTATGATGGGCCCGACTCCGGTCGGTGAATTCCATGGCAGCTCCGTTTGTATTTATTTATTATTTGTGAGGGACCACCCTTCACAAGACTGCAAATTATTCGATGTGAGGTGGTGGTTCCAGATTATGAGTTATCTGCGTATTTAAAGGCGGTTTTGATGAAGCAGAAGATGTTTACTGATTGAATCGATTGAATATTACCAGTTATAACGCTTGCCGAACAGGCTATGTAATCGAGGATGTAGTGACACGCGGTCCGAATGACTGAATTAGTGAATGAATGCTTTGGTTGCTTTTTGGCCGGTTTATATAGGCCATGCAATGATGCAATTTGAAATATTCTGAGTAAAAGTAATGTTTCATCGTGCTGATTCATAGCTGCACGAGTCAAAATAATAGCTGAATTGTGTCAATGGATTTCACTGGAAATCGATGCGTTTGTTGATCGTATGTAGTGGACTGAAGGTCCGTTACATATTTATACTTGTTATCCTATTTATTTTGTCAAACGACTGCGATAGTTTCGGTTTCATAATACTCTGTTCTTACTATTCTATCACTTATAACATAACTAAGAACACTTATGTATGTACATGCAGCATTCTCATTATTAATATCCCGTCTAGTTCATAACATGTATCAGGCATCATTAACTTCGAGACTTTAGAAGGCCCGACGTGACATCATGATTGAAGGGACTCTCTTGTCTGTACTGTGTTTCGCATATTCTTGACATGCATGTATGTAAATAATGAGAGGAGAATATGTATGAGGCTGCGGAGAAGCCGGCGCGGCGGCGGCGAAATACGCCTCAGTAGAGCGGCGAAATCTTATTACGCGAGCGGATAACGTACGTCTGGAAAAATCTCGAATCGCCTATCTTGTACTTTATCAGAGCTTAGACTTGTCGCGTTATTCTTGTCGGATTTTCTTTCAATCCGTGCGCCGCGACTGACTCCCCGGGGACGCCGCTTACACTTTTGTTTATCCCACTCGCTTGACGGCCCTACTTAACGGCACTTCGGCTTCATTTTGACACGTGTGGCCAAACCCACTCACATTACCCCGCGCGTCCACCGACGACAGGGTACGTTGCAATTGTGTTTCACTTTGAATCAATACAAGCACTTCCAACATTTTTAGCATTGATTATAATAATATAGAGTCTGAGCAATCGAAGCCTGAAGCTTCCACATCGAATACGTCTTCTGCAGTGCAACATCTGGCCCAAACTTCTATACAGACGTGAGGTTTATTTAGTTATAGTGAAACTTTAATATTTAATTAAATAACAAAAGCATTTTCTTAGCCTACAAATTAAAAATTGAACATTTCCTTATATTCTTTAGCTCGGAAAGAAATTCAGATCTGGAGTACTTTCGGATTACGAACAGATAAAATCATCAAGCTCATTGTTCTCTTTCATTCAAGCTCATTGTTCTAAAACTCATTCGAATCAAATACAAAGACGTAGAGACCACAGAGCCATTATCTTTCAGACATTTAAAAATCCATGTTAAAAAAAATATTTAAAAAAAACTAATTATTCCATACCATCTAAAAGTTAATATTTATTTATTTAATAACCTTTGAAATGCAAAGTCTCCCTCCTGCCATTTCAGCCTTCATTTAATTTTGTTTTTTTTATTAATTAATTCAATATAATACTTTTCGCTCTTCTAGCGAATGCAAATTCATTTCATAGACGGCTGGGCGCCGTCTGGTTATAGAGTCCGCAAAAAAATTACTTGTACCTATTAGCCGTAGTGTATATTAATATAAATTGTAAATTTTCATATTCCGATTTTTAGCATATTCGTCACGAAATTCTTCATTTAATTTTATACATTTTTTTTGAAAATCCAAACCTTTTCTTATAGCCGCAGAAATGTCATCGATGATTTTTAAAAATTTAACTGTGGTAGTTACCCCCGGATATTTAAAGCTATACTCTGGTACAAATATGTATGCCTTCAAATCCGGTGCGGCGCAACACCGCATCGTGTGGCTCGGCCCTGACTACTGTCAAGGCCGGGCCACACTACCGGGCCTGACTACCCTATCTGGTATACGATGGCTACTGTCACAGTATACCAAACAGTAGCTCATCTTAGAACAACATTTAAATCACAGCGAATTCGTCACGAGTCGTAAGGGCTCGGATATGGCCGCCATATGTCCCGCTACTCGTCCTACGCAGATATCCGAACGCTCAAAAACGCTCGAAAATGTCGCTAGCCGTAATGCTAACCGTTCTCGTTTGTCGGGACGTACCCCTCTCCCCACATTCCTAGCACCCTTTTCCCGCATTGTCCTGTAGCTCGAGAGTAAATCTACTGGTTGGTATACTGTCCAGAGGCCTTAAAAAAATCGTCTTTACAAGGTAGATAAAAAAAAAACAGAAATTATTTCATGTAAATGTGTGGGTATATGTATACCAATATATATAAAATAAATAATTATCATAAAAATATTAATAGTCATCTTAGGCACTCTACACAAAAATGACCACTTAATAAAGAGTATCAAAATTTATTTAAAAAAAACAACATTATATAGGTGGTCAGGTATGTTACATTTTAATGGTTACATTGTCTTTTACATATTAAATATTAAATTAGTTTTAGTTTTTTTTTTCATAAAATTAATAAATAAAACAAAAATGAGTTAACTGAAAGTCACATATACATGTCACATTAATTAAAGGAATCGGGATGCTCAAAAAAATCATCCAGCTTATAGAAATTAGGTGTGGATTTCAGCTTTGGTTTAATAAACCTTTCGAAGTGTAGGCGAAGAAAATTGACGATACGAAACACATTTTTAAATCCAGAGATTCCACGGCGAATCCAGAGATTCGCAAGATAACATTATCAGTGCATTAAGATAACATTAAGAAGGTTTAGATGTTCGCCATGGTAGGTTGGATGTGGCACTGTATTCTGTATATCAGGATGCAGCACTATACCTATTAAGATAGTTCGTTAGATTAAACGTATACCCGTCGACATGCTTTATTCGCTCATCAGCTAAGCTCCGTATTTGAGATAAGATTTTGAACGTATATAGGTGAAAGCCGATCCAAGGCATCCACAGCACGACTAACTTAACCGCGAAAGTCATTGTCAAACCGCACAAAATCGCTACAGGGTAACAACTTGGCTTGTCAACTACAACGGGCAAACCCGGCGCCTCAGGAAATTTTAATGACAGTGGCCGTCATGTCGCCCGTCAGGTGAGCGTAGATGCCTTAAAGACAACAAATCTACCGTTAGATAAGCCAACATGCCCGTCAGAAGCCAACGCCTTACAGCAAGGCACCGTGTACCCAGCGGTAGCCTCGCCCCTTGACTACCAGTTTGGAAGGATATCTTCATTTGGAATTACCCATCATGATACATCCAACCTCCCGACTGACTATGGATCTGAAGTCTCTACCTGCCATATATTAAGCGGTGATTCAGTTTATATATATCGCGGATCATTGGCATCTTTTGCCCGGCTCTGAATTCAGGATCAGGTAACCAATTGCTCATTTCAAAAGTGGTTGGCGACAGGTCAATATCCACCTACGCTGCTTAGGAAACAGTATAGTTCCATAGCCTCCCGACTCCTTGATTATATAGTCAGAGTGCACAAACTGATTAGCTATCATCACACGGTGTCTAAACCGTCCAGTAGCGCCAGGAGGCGTTCCTCCAGAGGAAACCGATCTAACAGCCGCGAGGCCTGAGATGCGAGAGTCCTTCCCGGAGTAGTCCTCCAAACAAGGAGGCTACTAAATAGGAGCTGAATCGTGAACCGACCCGGAAACACAGTGGATGTTATGGCCCAAGCTGCACGAAACCGTTCGCTACCGCTACAAGGCAGTCAATTTTCCAACAGCATCACTTAATAGAGGGCTTCACTTGATGAGGACCTAAAGAATGAGATAGCACCGGGATCCCATCTCCCTTATACCACCTGGCGTAATCTTAACAGACTAAAGGTATGTTTGAAAAGATTCCGAGCCAATCTCGATCGCTGGATCTACACTGAATCTACAAGTCGAAGAACACCTCCTATTCTGACCACAGTTTTCTACCCCATCATACACCATGACCTACAAGAGGCAAACAACAAGGCCATCCAGGCCGCATATCTGGATATATGTGTCGTAACCTGGCCTGGACTTCTTTAATGAACAAACGACTGTACCTATATGTTTTTTCGATTGAATTGTTACACCATCTCAATGCTTGAGTAAAGACAATTATAATATCATACTTTTTGACCCATTCTAGTCGTCGACACTGACGGACGAGGACACCGGAATCCCTCGTCGAAAACCCATAAAAAATGTTTTGCTGCTCATCAGACAGTGGAGCACAAGTTTTCTAACAATAATTATAACTAAGGACTTGTTCCTTGTTGTTAGAATCTAGAAAAGTATTCTAGCAGTGCTGGCAGCTAATCAAATATTAGTAGCGCTCCGTCGCCATGTACATTAGTACTTAATTACACTCAAGCTCCAAAAAGCTACCCTTTGGTCAAGAGACCTCGACACATGCCTCATCGCCATCTTCAACGCTGGTTAGGTATTTCATAGCACTGGGCTCGTTCCATCCCCATTCCCACGCCGTTTTTAGGTCTACTCGCTAAGATGCACTAAATCCCTTTGTTGATTTCTTGCCACCATCGTGAAATGCCCATCTTCAAACAAAATATTTTTTTTCGTATTTATTCATATTTTTGTAATCTAAACTAATATTTACATATCGCCTTCTAGTCTTAATTGTATTTAGAATAATGATTTCGTATAACATTAAGATGACTTCAGTGTAACTTTAACGATAACTTAACACGTAAATGGCTTCAGGGCAGACTGGATGGGGTTAGAAGCCAATCAAAGTTTTTGATTGTCTTAAAAGTCTGAGCGGAAAATATTATGACAAGCGTCGATATAACTGCTCTGACAGTGAATAGCCAATTTCAGTTCTCCTCGACCTTGTTGAAGTAAATAAACAGATCTTTGGAAGGCTGGTTGTTACAGCTGTCCGTTACACTTATCCGCTATAATTTTGATCTTATATTACGAAACCATTAGATTATAAAACATCTTTTCATAAAATTACATAATCAATTGCTGTAATATAAAATTGCTTTCTTCCTTGGAACAGGCACTGTCTAGTTATGAGTGACGAAGAATCATTGTATTTTAAATATTTCTTATGTGTTTTCTTGAAATATTAATAAATAAATAAATGGTATTGTTCATCCAATATATATCACGATATTATTCATGATAAATGCAATTGTGCTATGGACTAACCCGCTAACCCAGGGAGTTATAACGACACTAGGCTTTCTGCCTTCCTTAGACTGAATGCAACTTTTAGGACAAACAGTCAACAGTCGAACTAACCTAACAGCCCGAAAGAGTCCGACATTTCACCGCGAGGCACTGGATAGTGTCACCCGTCGGGCTTCCTCGCGTCCTGACAACCATATGTATATGAACGAGTTTCTCCATCCTCTAGTCTGGCAACAATTTTGAGGTCGCTTGCGCTGCCTCTTCCTGACGTTAGCTATAATTCGTAGATCGAATTTGTCGCGGATCCGTTCCGCCCTTTGCCCGTCAAGCTCCCTCGGGATCGGTTGGCCATCGGATAGTTTCTAATGGTGCTTCTAAACGGGTTACATTTTCGCTGCAATATATGAATGCAATACATTGCCCGGCAACATTGCTAGCAATACCAGCCAAACTATGTATAATACAGAAATATTTTTAGTATAGCCCGGCCATATAGCCACATATTTTCGTATCGTATTTGTCGAAAATACTGCAATATTACCCGGCCAGCTTTATTGCTCTTTCATTTTGCGCAATAAGTGCGTCCATTTCTTATGCGAGGCACGACGCACGACATATTCATTTTGAAGTTACATCATCTTATGATTATTTATTTTTTTAAAAAAGAATTATTTGAGTCCAAAATTAGACAAAAAAAAGAGAAATCTGGACCAAAAATCGATTGTTGGTAGAGGAATTTATATAAAACCGCTATATAAAAATAACCTTACATACAATGCTATATATTTTGCCTGGCATATTTTAAACAGGTATTGTTACTGTGAAATCTAATGAAAAAAAACAAGGATTTACCTACTTTTTGAATAATAACGCAAAGGTAGGGAGTTTAACAAGCCTGTGCGTCAGTACCTTCGTACGAATACGTACGAAGGTAATGTATCCACCCCAATTAACGAGGATGACTAATGATTAGGTAATATTACGTTTGATTAAGTAACACGGCAATAAAGATTCTGTACTTTCGTTTAATTAAACTATTCTGGCTAATAATAATACTATTAATTTTACTGACATATTCAAATGCAAGAGGACAAAAGAAAATAAATTGACAATTCAGAAAAATCTTTTTATATGCTTCTAAATTTATTAATACTTCTGTATGAGCCGAGGTTAGATAGCGCATAAATTAAATGCAAAAATTTTTTTTAATGTGCTCAGTAAAGTGCAACCGAGCCCGCCTTGCTAAGCACTCGTTATAAGGCAGGCTCACTTCCTGAGTCTTATTGACCCGTGTTTGTTTTTAAAAAAAATAACTATAACTACTTTATATACTAAATATTAACGGCAGAATATATTCGACAAATGAGAGAGGCCATCACGTAGCATTCATTCGAATTATTGTTTGTATTATTGTTATATTACCCAGAATATCGAAGGTAGGCTAATAATTTCGAATATCCAACAAACTGAAATGAGCCATGCTCACTGCCGGCAATTTTTAAACCAATATACTATAATCATATGGATATAACTTTTCATATAAAACATATTTTTTAAATATTAATTAACATAGCACGTAAATACGCGTTTTTTTGATAATAACAGTCGTAGAAATTAAATTATATTACATTAAATTAAATAGAATTACTTTTAAATATTAGAAGTTTAGATAGAAAATTAGAATATATAATAATGTAAAAGTTAATTAATTAAGAAAATTAGAATTATATAATAATTTACTGTAAAATTATTTCAATTTTCTTTTATTTTTGTTTTGATAATTTTTAAGGATATTAATTTTTGTACTGATAATTTTGTAAACCAAGAGATAAACGGCGCATACGCAATTATTAATTAAGCATGCGGAGTACGCATAAAATATTATACTCTATTTAGAAACAATGTAAAAATGTTAGCGATAACCATGTATTATTAGAGTATTGTTTGCGTACCTATTATACTAAATAAATAAATAAATAAATAAATATAACTTAACTACCCAAGCTCCGCGGCTTCACCTGCCGTTAATTTAAAAGAAATCTGATTAATTATAAATAATTTGGAGTAATTCGGCATAGAAATATTTTGTATTTTTTTCGAGTGGTCCTAATATATACTGGTTTTCGCCACCTGGTGTAGATAAGGCATGCACAGTTCGGCTCTCCTCGGAAATGCTCGGTTCTTGTCGAGCGGCCGTCCCGAGCCCCGACCCACCGTGTCGCATCACCCGCCCGCGATAATAATTCGTTCATTCTTTTTGCTCGGCTTTTTCCCTAGCGATTTTTTGCTCATCTCCTATGCCTATAACCTTCCTCAAAAATTGGGCTATCATATGCAAAAAGAATTTTTCAAATCCGACTGTCAGTTTCAGAGATTAGCGTATACTCTTCAAACATACTTTTCAGTTTTATTATTAGTATAGACAGATAGTCGGCATTATTATAGTCATAAAAGGTTTATCAGTCACAAACATACATATATACATAATCACATATACATACACACGTAGACACACCTATTAAGATTACAAAATACAACTGCACTTATTATGATAGATAGAGTCTGTGTGATTAAATTCTTGTCCAAAAATATTCACAAATGCGGCGAGAACGCGCGCTCGCATTCGGATGCTCGGATGTTTTCCAAATATGAAACACAATGCTTAGTTATAAGCAGTAACGCCAACAGCGGAGTGTTATTTCCCTTGGCTGCCGTAGTGTCCTCGCCGTGGAGAGAGCTTTTATAGCTGGGAGCCTCTCTCCACCGCCCGGTGACGCGGACCACACCCCTCCATTCCGAGCATCCCTACCCCGCCTCCCTCCCCTCCTCTGCCTCCCCTCGCTCTCGACGCTCCCTCCACCCCCACTCTGCACTCCCTCTGTCGTGTCGCACCACGCACTCTTATGAAACAGACACACCTAAGTTCATCCACCTCCATACAGCGCCACATGGTCCAGAATTCCACCGTAACGTTTCAAAGCCTTAAATAAATATAATTTGAATGCAGAATTAAATTAAAAAACTAATAAATATAATATTTAATCATTTAAATTCAGTGACTTAACCCGTTGAGTATGAGTCAACCAAATCTGGTCGCGAAACAATTATCCGTTGAGTACGAGTCGACCAAATCTGGTCGCGCGTTTTTTTCACTTCTTTGACGTTCTCATATTTATTCATAATTATCTAATTGTTTTACAAAATGATATTTCAATATTCTATATTCGAAATTTCAATGCAATCATTGTGCAGTTGTTCTTTTTATGATTGGTGTAGTAGTTTCGTAGTTATAGTACTTTAAGGTCGATGTCGCCGAAAATCCTGCAAAAGAGACAGATGCATCCATGAAAATACCCATTTACTCCAAGGGTTAAAGAAACTCAAAAAACGCTTTGCTAAATATAGCAAACGAACGCTTTTCTCAAATAACTTTCATTCAATAGCCGCTAAACTAAGGCACGTGTCTGAAAAAAGTTTTGGAGTGTGGAAATTGAAAAATATTTTAATAAATATTAACTTTTTCTTGAAAAATAACTTATTTACTTAATTTTATTTAAACAATACTGTTGTTTATATTATGTGTTTAGATATGATATAGAGAAAATATCACAAAATATAAACCTATATCGATATCAACTATTAGGTAATTGTAAAACAACTGCCTAGTACCGAGTGAGTACTTTTATCTTATCCCGAAACTAAAGCGATAAATAAGTTTATGGATAAAAAAAGATAGATGATCAGCGTGCGGGTGTCCGGTAAGATTTTGTGTCGGCCTTAGTAATCAAGGCCGACACATCAATCATTTTTTTAAATCAATGCAGTTGACCATTGAGGAGTTCCCTCGTTGGAAGCCAACCCTGGGTGTCGCAATCCCGTCTTGGTAATATTTAGAACGGGCTGTCGTAATTGAATGCATATACACAATTTCGTGTCTGTTGTGCTATTGACCGTTGGGGAGTCTCCTCGTAGGGAGCCCAACCTGGGTGCAGCAGCCTTGCCATGGTAAAATTTAGATCGGGCTATCATAACTGAATGCGTACATAAAATTTCGTGTCTGTGGTGTTCGTGTCAGTCGCTTCGTCGGGAGCCAATCCTGAGTCAAGAATCAGGTCATGCTTGCCTTGAAAAAATTCATTGTCATCGGGACTCAACCAACATGTCATTCATAAATGATGGAGTTCTGCGGTAACAAACATTGAAAATTAAAAAAAGATACAACCCAATTGATAACCTCCTCCTTTTTTTGAAGTCAGTTAAAAATAACGTTATGCGCATACTTGTTGATGAAGCAGATACACCGGGATGGATCTCTCAAAAATATTAATGTCGTTAATCGCCTTTAATTTGTCAGGCAATTCATTAAAAAAATTAGTTCCTATGTAATGTCTAGTCTCCTGGAATTTGGCCGTACTTTGTATGGCCGGTTGGAGGTGATGAGTTTTATTACTGGTGTCATGCCGATGTACTCTCTCCAGTGATATTGGCGAGCTCCTATTGTGATAAAATTCGCAAAGGGCTTCTTGAGCAACAGTTTCATATACGGTCAATATCCCTAGTTTTTGGAAGTTTTCCCGATTCTTTTTGCAAAACTTGCTAGTCTCTGGCCAAATTTTGTATTCCTGTTTCAACCGCCCCATATTTCGGCTTGAAGTATTGATCAAAAAGTAGGTTAAAAATCGTTGTTTCTTTCATTATATTTCTTAATAGCAACACTTATTTACAATATTTCAGAAAACTTTTTTACACAATGTACACATTTATGACGTACATATCACGTACGCTTTGTGGGTTTCAGGTTTTTTTCTGTTTTTATTTTGTACTTGAAAGTAAGATATACGGTTTGTTGCATTCTGGGGATAATATAGCGGACGTATCTCGAACGTTAGCATAGGTAGGGCGGTTAATCTGTGGATTTAAATTTGGTTTTCACTTATTTTTAAATGAGTAAGTCGCTCTTCATCAGTTTGCTCTTTTTAAAAATAATGCGTAAGTAAATTTTAAGTAAACGGAGTTGTAAGAACAAAAGCAGGAATCTATTGTGTCTCAGAATCTGTTACCTTACCCATGGTTCTCTGGGACGTATAGCTTATTTCGACGGACGGACAGACGGATGCATACGATTGTCACATTTTTTTAAAAATAGAATGTCTGATAACCAACGAACGTGAAAATCATGTAGTGGGATCTTGTACTGATACCACACCTCGCACGCCGTACCACACCGCCGCCGGATTAGATCTAACTTTATCAATTAAAGCGAATTCCACGGTAAACCCGGTAAACCGCAAGTTTGTGCGGTTTTGCACCATTCCTAACTACGAATATATCACTCGCATACACGTGTAGTTTTCTACTTCATATCAAACCTCTGCTGTATCTGCAGCTTTGCCTACATCAATAGTTGTTTGGATTTGTTATTCTATATAATAATAAGGGATTACATTTTTTTTAAACTAAAAAAAAACTTTTTCAACCTACTAGTGATAATATGTAAACAAAGGACTCAATGAGACTTGTCGAACAAGCCCAAAATTGATGGCCTTATTGTTAACTATTTAGTAGTCCATATTCAAACCTCTCTTCTCAATAATCAGACCCTCCTGGTCATAATATGTAACCAAAGTACTCAATGAGACAAGTCCAACCAGCCCAAACTTGATATGCTTATTGTCAGCCATTGAAGACTCACTGTACTACTTTCCACGTCCATAATCGTTAATACTATATATGTTATAAACAAAGCATGATATGAAAAGTTGCATATTTATTAGACCTACTCGATTGCTGTCACAGATCGAATCCTATAGCCGTCACATCGGGTTTGCCACAGGGCTCAAATCTCTCTCCTCTCCTCTTTGTTATATTCTTAAATGATGCTAACACCGTGAACGCGCCAGGTGTATATGAAAACCTATTCCTTATTATGTTAATGTTAATTCTACTATGTTTCATCCTCTCAATTTAATTAGTACCTACCTGCGTAAAATATGTATTACCACTGGTACAATATCTAAGGTCAAAATTTTTGTCCATATTGCGTGAGCGTTCGTAACATCAGGAGTTTTCGCTTTAATGATTAGAAATAAAATTTAATAGTCTTTCTCGCAAATGGTTTATACTACTCGAAGCATCATCGGGACATCGGGACCAACAGCAGAGCAGCCAAGGAAGACCAGGAAGAAGCGGCGTTTCAAGATACTCCTTTTATAATTCCTGGTTTTATTCACACTTGGCTGTCAAGTTTACCTGCCCTTTTTAAAATTACAGTAGGACGGTGTCTACTACAGCGGCTGGTATAACGATATGGGATTGTTTTTTCAGCAGTGGGATAAATGTATAAGACTTAGAGACAAGACAATCTACCGTCTAGCTCCACCAACATGCCTGTAAGAGGCCAACGCCTTACGGCAAGGCATCGGGAGAGGTACCCAGATGGCAGCCTCGTCCCACTAACTACCAGTTTTGGTAGGATATCTATGTCTAGAGTTAATTTTTAGGATACCTCCATCCCCCCGACTGTTTACAAAACGATACAAAAAGTAATACATTCCCCGTATTACTTTTTGGAAGTATGCAAATACCCTATAGTCTCACATATAAAAGATTCATAATAACACTTTGTTTTTTTATGGATTAATTTATGTGTATCGTTTTTTAATGTTTTGAATTCGAAACGATTGATCAGCTGAGATATTCTCAAATAAATTGATAGAAATTGGGAGCGAAAAGGGGCCGGTTTATCTGACCTCAAGAAATTTCATTTCCTTATAACTTCTAAAATTTAGTGACGTCAAAAGAAGTAATGGTGGAGAAAGTATTTCCCATTATTCAAACCAATTATAAAAATAAGATCAGTCAGAAGACGATCGGCTGAGTGTACGAGCCGTCTACGAAATCAATAATATCATTCGGTCTAACATCAAAGCGAGGCAGCACATACAAATCCGTGGACACTGTTGTGGAAGCAGATAAAGCTTTTAATTATCCAACAGAATTTTTGAATTCGCTTGATCTGCCAGGGTTGCCATATGCTTTCATATGGACAATTATATGTTGTGTGACGCAAGGCCGACTCTCACTGACTCCAAGATGTTCGGTGTGAAAGCCGGGTGTCAACAAGTCCTTTTACTCCGTAATAAGATGCAATTTATGTTATCAGAAGGTTTTATTTATTATCGGTATATCGATTTAATAATTTATTTATCTTGATTTGAATATTATGCCGTATCGTACTATATTGCCAGTATAACGTTCCCGAATAATTATCGCGGCGAGCGGCGAGGAAGGTAAGGAATTGATTTTTGTACCTCAGAGTATCTCAACTCTCGGGTACTTTACTACTGTCTGTTGGAGGACCAGACAGATAGTTGGTTTAGATTGGTTATGCAGGAAGAAAGGATAGGTTACCCCAAGGTCTGGCTATACGCATTAACCAATTAAGGAACCGAAGTTGCGTACCTGTGCACTGTCTAGCGGGAGGAAGGAAAGGTTACCTTTTGTATCAGAGATTCTGTGTCTCCTCGATACTTGAAGGATGAGGTGGTAGCACTAATGCATTGACCGGCTAATGCATTGACCGGCTCGTGAAGAGTCATAGCTACAGAAGCGCTCGCTAGGAGATGACCACTCGAGGAATAATACTGATTGGTCAAATGTACTGGGTTATATACCCTGATAAATGACGCAATCCTGAAAGGAGTGATGAAATAAGTATGTCCATCCGCTCGATTTGGAGAAATTGGCATGACTCACCGCTTGTGACTGCATTAATTACCAAAATTCGATGGAATTTAATAGCAGTGCACGTGTAGAATCGATTGTATTTGCGTCAATGAATTTCTACAGAATTCATTCGTTAGTCATGCTTTTGTTGACTGTATGTAGGTACTCAAGGACCCTACAGCTGCGTGTTCTTGAGTCGGCAAACCAGAACATCTATATATCTGCACAGCCAATGGATCAATAAAATATATTGTGCCTATATTAACAAGCATGGTTAAATAAACATATTAGAAACGCATGCTTTGTCTTTTTATTATTTTCCATATAACCAGAATTAGCCACAGCAACGCGTGGCCGGGTATAGCTAGTATTTTATATAGAAAGCATCACGACAAAAAGATTTAAAGCCTTACCAATAAAAATGTACTTATAACAACCCATATTAAACGGCATTAATTTTATACCCGGTATAGCTGAGTTGTAACGGAGTTGTAAAAGCGGGACCAATAAACGAGTTTTAATGCAATTATAAACCGCCCTGAAATCATATATAAACCATATTATGAACATAGCAAGTCCCATATATTATAGTAGGCATGGCTAAGCAAATATTAGTATAGAAAAACAATCGAAAGTAACCCTAAAATGTATATTTAATGGTGTGTAATCGTAACAGTCGAAAATATTCTATTAAAATCCTTCCGAATACTCCACATTGTAAGTAAGTAGATTATTGATGTGACTTTCTAGCAAAAATAATTATCTCTTCGCCCCTTATGACAAAGCTATTGGTATTGTCCTCGATATTTCTTCAAACTCGCATATAAAAACTACGCATTATATTCCTAGAAAAATTTAGCGATATCTTCTTTTTATAGAGCCCCTTTTTATCGAAGATTAACGATTATTACAGCTATCTTCACTCGCGAAACTGCCGCAGGAAAAACGTCTTTAGATTTTTGATCCAGGATGTCCTTCTTCTGCCGGTCCTTCTCAAATCTTTCTTGCATTTCTTTTTGCAAAATTTAAACCCCTCATTAAGTATCCGAAGTATTAGAGTTTCCGTTTGATCCATCCCCCATATTCGACTCTTTGTCCGTCCTCGAAATATGGAGCATTGTTTTATAAACCTTCGTTTCAAAGGCCTCCAGTTTCTAACCCAGGGTCTGTATGAGAGTTCAGTTTTCCATCCCATTGGAGAGAGTGGGACATATGTACGTACTGACTTACATAGTACTTTACCATTCTTATTCTGATATGCAATGATATGTTATGGCAGCAAAGAAGTTTCTTCATTTTGAAGATGTTAACTCGAGCAAGTTTAATTTATATTTTACTTCCTGACTGCAGGCTCTTTGCTCATTTAGGTAGCATTATATTTTGAGTGAAATCTATTCCAAAAGCCTATTTGCTTCTATTTACTTATAATCCGATATTTTAAGCTATTGCATAGCTTTTATCGCGGGCCTAGGCCAGCGCGGCGACCGAATGAAGAAATTTCTTAACGAAAATTAATGATTTTAAACTGATAATTACGTCTAAACGAGTACTGCTTACGATTCGAAAAAAATATATGTTAAACAAGAACATTTTCTTAATTTTCTTAGCTTTGAATATTTTAGATTTTCTTTATATTACATAGTGTAATTAATTTGTGAAATTAGGTCTAACCGAACACAAAAACGACTACTACGCAAATACTATCTGGCGTATTATTATGAAACCTGCACCATTTTAAAGATAATTTAATTAGCTATCTTTTTATCTACCATTTTTTTCGAATAATCTGTTTTTTTGCTTTATCGAATAAAAAGTTCGTGCGCGGCGCTCTATCGGAAAACGTTTAAATTATTCGGAATCATTTGCTTCCGCAGCCGCAAATGATTCGATACGTTGAAATTATTCAAGGATGGATAATTTCAACGTTTTCCGATAGAGCGCAGTTATCTGATATAAGAAAAAATAAAAATAAAATAATTATAATTGCATAAGTTGTTAAAAATGCTATGCAATAGCTTTACCGCGGCAGTCCCCGAGTGCCACACAATTTTTTGTTTTTCTGCTCTTTATTTTAAACCCCGTTATATTAGCAAGTATTATTAATATAAAATAAAAAATAAAATATAAATAAAAATAAATAAATAAAAATAAAAAATAAAATAAAAAATTAACCCTATTATATAACTCGTAGATAATCATTATTATTTCTTATAGTAAAATATTATCTGATTATCAGATATTATTAATCCTCTCATCACTTACACTAACGTCCCAGACTGCATCATCAAGTACCTCTCCAACTGATTGTTCCTAATAGATGTTTAGTAGAATAGGAGATAATAATTATGTAACATTGCCTGACTCCCACATAATATACAACATTTGCAATATTAGCGATATGGTTCTATATTAACCCGTTGAGTATGAGTCAACCAAATCTGGTCGCGAAACAATTATCCGTTGAGTACGAGTCGACCAAATCTGGTCGCGCGTTTTTTTCACTTCTTTGACGTTCTCATATTTATTCATAATTATCTAATTGTTTTACAAAATGGTATTTCAATATTCTATATTCGAAATTTCAATGCAATCATTGTGCAGTTGTTCTTTTTATGATTGGTGTAGTAGTTTCTGTATCCTGCAAAAGAGACAGATGCATCCATGAAAATACCCATTTACTCCAAGGGTTAAGTTTATTGTCCGTCCATTGCTGCATTATTGATGCATAGTACTCAGAGTGGTGTCCCTCAAATGTGAGGCGTCCAATAATGGATGCCTTGGCAAAATGTATACAAAATGTATATAAATTTATATAAATGTAAATATTAATGTAAATGTGCGCCGCTTTATAGTAATCCGCTCTATAGTAATGCTATAGCTCTATAGTAAACCCCGCTCTATGAAAATGTAAATGTAAATGTAAATATAAATTTATATACATTTTGCCGTAGGCAAACCCGAGCTAATCGCCAGTCATTTGTGGGGTTAATAATATTCTAAGTTTGACCTTTAGATAGAGCATAAACCCATTTTCAGTTCTCTAGAAAAACGATTATAACAAAAAGTTTCACGAATCTTCGGAATATTTCTCTTAAAAATCTTTCCCAAAAATCCATGCACATTTTATTCAAAATGCTTGCTGCGAAATATTTCACGCCGTAATTAGCTTACACGATGACGTCGCCGCCCATAAACTTAACGATAATAAACTGCGCGCTGACTAATCATAAACTCGATGCTGCTAGAAACGCGGAAGATTGACTGCCTCATTATCCGTGTTGGTTTCCCAGACCAACCACTAACGCAAACTAACATATGATTAATTGATTATCAACTATGCAAGAACTCAACGACGACGTAGCTGTCATAGTGGTTCGCTGCAAAAAAAGGGGATATTGTATCAGGGGAATTGATGGTTGAACTCCGTAATTAATAACAATAATGATAGATTCGGAGAACAGAGCGTAAAATAACAATAGAGTAAAACTTAAAATTCTGGACATGTGTCTTACTGAAATAAAATATTCATTGGAAAATTCAACTTTATGGACTCATTTATTACTGTTTGAAGAAGTCATAAAACAGGTAGAGAATAGAAGAGGTTAAGGTTTAAAGTGGGAGAAGTAATTAAGTGGTACGCGAAAAAAACAGACATTTAATTATAAAGAAAGCCACTTTGCACAGTTGTGGTTTAATACAGTTTATCGATTTTACCTGAGGTCTACCAATTTAGTTACAGATATTTTATCAACACGGCGGCCAGACAACAGATCAACAAAGGAATGCGCGGTTTTATAAAAGTCTTGAATATTTTATAAATCTAATATATCAAAAAATATGAATGTAGTCACTGGATTCACATATTACTTCTGACTTATGGCTTTCGAGGACAGGGAAGTGAGAATGGTATTCGGCAGTAGTCATCACGCACTTAAAATTAAGAAGATATAGTGGGCTCGATTGCGTTTCTTCGTAAACTAATATGGGAAATTAATACATATAAAACAAAATTTTACCAAAAAAAAACCGACCTGTTTTTTTTTTGTAAGTGCAGCAGCGCATGGTGAAACTTAGAACGGGCTGTAATAATTTAATGCGTATACAAAATTTCGTGACTGTGTTAGTGATCGTTGAGGAGTTCCCTCGTTGGAAGTCAACACTGGGTGCCGCAGTTCTGTCCTGGTGAAACTTAAAACGGGCTATCGTAATTGAATGCATATACAAAATTTCTTGTCTGTACTGTTTCCTCTCGTAGGGAGCCAATCCTGGGTGCCGCAGCCGTGTCATGATGAAACACAGAACGGTCTATCGTAACTGAATGCGCATACAAAATTTCGTGTCTGTGCTGTTGACGGTTGAGGAGTCCCCTCATCGGGAGCCAACCCTCAGTGAAGAATCAGGTGATGCTTACCATAAAAAATGCATTGTCATCGGAACTGAACCAACCTGGAAATTTTCAACAATATTTCCACAACATTTAATTTTCAAGTTAAATGATTTTGAATAAGTTTAAAATGAGAATTAAGTGATGGGTTTAAAAAAGCATGTGGGGCTTTATATAAATTGTTATAAATATTTCAATGGTTATGGTAGGTATTTCATGTAAATATATAGTTATTATTAAAAAAAAACAAAGAAATCACCTCACGCTTTTTTAATTTATAACTCCTTTTTTTTCAATCACGTTATTCTCATTTTAAACTTATTCTGTATTAAGCTGTATTGAGTTTGGGGTACTTTCTAATGCTGTTGAACAATATATTTTTATTTTAAAATTACAATCCTTACATTTTTTACTTTTTAGTTCACATTGATTATTACTTTTAAGTTCACGTATTTTTTTGCTTTTTTTATATAAAAAAAATCATCTATATTTTGCACAATAAAAGCCTTATTTTTTTTTCTGTGATGTTTTGTTTTATTGAACCAATAGTAATAGTTGCTTGTTGTAAATGGGATGTAAGTCTGGTTTATTTTATACATAAGCAAATAATTTCTTTTTTCCCTTGCATCATTTAGCTTTACCCAAATCTCATTTATGTAGGTTAAAGCGGATTCAACCCAGATAGCGAGGTTGAGACGTGACAGATAACTCATTTAAGTTAGCGAAGATAAATATTAACTGAGACTGGAAAATACGCTGAACATAATATTCCCACGTGATGTTTACACATTCACATCCGTTGAGCCTTTGACTTTGCCGAAAGAGTAAGTTACTAAATAGGAGGTGTCGGGTGGTTTACATGACGTCATTAAAACTGACACGAGTTTTCCATTAGTTTGCGTATTCTCAGAGCGGTTCGTGGCATGTACTGTTGTAGTTTTACAACGCTAGTTCTGCTCGCTGATAATTAATTAATATTGTTAAGCACGGTTTACAACAGTCATGCGCGCCAATATGCAACTTTAAGCTGACGCAGAAAGCCGGCTTAACATGCGCCAACTGACAACTACTGTTGGAAACGGGCCACCGAACACTGCTGCCACAATGTGTGGCATGCTCTGGTCGAGAGAACTTTAATAATGCAGAAATGGCCCTATCTACTCACACACAATACAGAAGTACATTTTACATACTAAAAGGATGAAAGATTGTATGAGAAAAACTAACCAATATTGGGCGCTTCTTCATTGGCCGACCCGGCTCCGACCCGACACCGGCACCGACAGTACTCAACGACACGAGACGCCGACAGGTACATTCTTCATTGACCGGCACCGACACGCGCCGACCCGACACGGCAGCTTTATACTTACAGTAGGACGAGGGCAAGAGCGATGGCAGGGTATAATAAATTGTATTTGTTGTTATATCAGGGTATAATAAATCTGGGTTATCGCAATTTTATAATACACCCCAACCAGCATATATCATAGTGCAAGTATAATCTTCTTCTTCTTAGGGTGCCTTTCCAACTAGTAAAGGTTGGTAGTCAGCTCAGCATACTTTTTTTTGTCCTTCACCAGGCAAAACAATTCTGCGACACTCGTAACTCCGGTCTATTCTCAAATGTTCCACGACCAAGATTTCCGTATACGACCAGGTCTCCTCTTTCCTGCAACTTTCCCACCCTAATTAGTTGCAGGAGTTCGTACCTATTGTGCCTAAGCACGTAATTCAGATATACAACTTTGAGCGGTTTTGTGGTCTGCCAAAGCTTGCGCTTCAGGCTGACACGCCGTAGAACTTCCTCATTGGTGACTTGTGAGTCTAAGATGTCAACATCATGCGTCTGTATACCCACATCTTGAATGCTTCTATACTTTTCCCGACATCTTCTTTAATAGTCCAGGTCTCACATTCGTATAAAAGTATGGGCCAGATGTAGCACGTATTCGAAGTGGGCACGGAGAAGACGTATTCGAAGTGGGATTATCCGGTTTCGATTGCAAAGAACCCTTTTAATTTTTTCAATGGCGCTGCGTGCAATCTTGATGCGAATCTTGATCTCCACTTCACTGTCTCAGTTTTGTGTAAGATATTATTATTTATCAACTTGTTCTATTCCGATTTAGAAGTGTGATATTGTTAGAATCTTTTTGTCATCCCGAGTATCATAGGGTAGGTGCCGCGACCCCTTGCTATTATATAAGGAGAAAACAGCGTCTTTAATATAAATCGTTGTATTACGCGGTGCATGTTGACATTAGTCAATTGACAGTTTAGTCTTTTTTCGTTCTTCCTGTTCTTGGCCATCAGAAATAGGTCCGGTAGTGACAAAGAGAAATATTTGCAATATTAATTATATAATAATATAACAATAATAAAAGGTTTAATTAATAAACTCCAAGAAAAATACCAATTTAATCACCCGTTTTTGGTTGTTACGATTTTTTTCCAATCCAAAATTTTGGAAAATTTTAAAACTACGTAATTGTACTCGGAAAAAACGCGATATGTATTAATGATGAAACACTGATTTTTTATTCAATCGTAATTTCTAAACGCGTGAACCGATTTAGACGTGTGCAATGTTTATATAATCGTTTTGTCATCCCGAGTGTCATACGGTATCCAAACTGTCCTAATGTTAACCCTTTAATAACTGCCAAGCCCGAGTTATCTCGGGCTTGGCTTTGCACCACTATTGCCAACCACGAGTATTCTCGGGCGACTTAGAGGAGTTTTCAAGTGAAAGCCTATTACTTTGGCAGTTATTGACTTGCAGTCTTTGTAGGGTGGTGATTAAAATAAAATAAAAAGTTAGTATACTTTTTGTAATAACGGTCAAAAAATAATATTATAATATACAATCTTGGCATGCAATGGGTTAAAATATACTTGTTTAAATTTCCAAATTTCAATAAATTATAATAGGTATAACGTGTTTAGTATAGAATGAAAGGTCTGATTGAGTACATTTCGGAAATATACATCTATCGATATGGATAAATATATAAACCACAGATACTTAATTCATTAAAAAAAATCGTATTAAAAATAATTATAAATATATTAAATCAATTTTTGTAACGGCACGAGTTTTTTCTTCTTTTTAATATATTTAATTGTTTAATATAGTTTTTATATTTCATGCAGACAAGGAATCTTTATTTTCACAAAGCACTCTGCAATACTGCACTGTGATTGTTTAAAGATATAGATATGTAGCAATAAGAGTGCATTTCTGAGTTCTAATTTTTAAATGCAAATAAAAAATATAATTATTAATAATATTATTTGAGACATGTTTACGTCCTCATTGGGCGCTCAGAAGTGACAGCTGCGATCTGGGGGCTATTTAAAAAAAAAACCATGTAAAGCAAGTGTATGATATTACCTATAAATAGGATTGAAAAAAAATTACCGTGTGAAATTTGTAGCACCCGACGTTTCGGTGACGTTGCAGCCGCCGTTGTCCGGGGTAGACTGAGAGAGCTGTCAATCCGTTGTTTTGCGGGTAGGCCGCATACCGCTGCCGCCACTGCGTAGGTTATAACGGTGGTGGGGGGCCGGGCTTAGAGTTCGCGAATGTCGAAAATCCGTCTTGCACACAACACTCACTGTATCCTGTCTTACGTCCTTGCGTTCGGAGTTCGGCGGCGGGAACATTTTAATAAGAGGGTTCCACGTAGAAGAGAGTTTGTAAGGGGTTCTTCTTATTTCAATGGCTTCCCGGATCATGCGAGGACAGTAGAATTGTTCCTTGGGTAGCACAATGGGATTTTTAAACTGCATCCAGTGGTTACTTCCGGTATCCAATATATGTTCGCAGATCGCCGATTTTTCTCGCTGAACGTTTTTAACAGCGTTGATGTGTTCTGTCAGTCGCGTAGCTATGGGCCGTTTCGTTTGTCCAACGTAGGCTAAACCGCAGCTGCATTCGACTTTATACACACCCGGGGTTTGCAGTGGTATTACATCTTTTACAGTCCTCAAAAATCGAGCTATATTTTGGATCGGTTTGAAGATCGTTTTTATATCGAATCTGTTTAACATCTTACTTATTCGATCTGTTACACTTTTTTTTTTTTTTTTTTTGGTAGTTGTCTTTATTCATAAAAAAAGATACAAATTACAAGTCACAGTTCCCCACTAAGGCTAGTGCCTTTTCAGTGGGTAACTAACAATAATGTGTTTATATCTGACTTATATTATCTATTACCTATTATACTTTTTTTAACTATTATAACTTTCTACGTTAAGTAGATGCATTGACTTCCTAACCTAACCTAATCTAACCTATATCTTCTATCATAACTAGCTGAATATACACTTATAAATGTGCTTTTCCACTAAATTGATATGCCTACTTACTAATCTAACCTAACCTATACTAATTATCCTGGTATACTTACTTTGTTTACAATTACAATAACAAATGATTACACTAATAAAATGATTCATACTAGATATCTATACTTATGCCCTAACCTAACCTAACTTATCTTTATTAGCTTGGTTTACCATAATTATTCTACTTGATGTTAATGCTAATTTAGTCTAATAGAATTTTTACTTGTCACAGTTATGCTACTGCTTTTACATATTTATGCTAATTTACACTAATATAGTTTTTAATTTCTCTGTTATAAAATATCAAAGTCCATATCGGCAGCAGAATTTCAGAGTAAGTTCAGCAGATAGCAGTTGTTTATAGAAGTTTCTCCAGGTCACTTTCACTAACTATTTGACATATGGTAAGAATGCTCTTGATCTACTCGATTTCTGAGTTTCATCTGTATTAGATAAATTCGTTTATATCCTATTTATAATGTCAAACAACCGCGATAGTCTTCGAAGTGTATTATAGTTAAATTTGGTATGCTAATTTTTTCAAGAATCGCCTCCCTGAATCGATCGAAGGGCATACTAGAGACACCGCGCAAAACATATGCGCAGAGGGTCACGCCTCAGCGTTTGCGACCGATCGGACATTGGAAGAAAAAAACCTCGTAATTTATTATTCTGCAAGTTTTTCTTGAGTTACTGAAACACAAAGTTTTATATTGAATCTCAGATATACGCAGCGAACTAAAACGCGTTTAGCCTAATGAAGCCTTTAAAAGTTGCCACAATTTCATTCGTCGACCTAAAAACTTTATTCAGCAATCCACAAATCACGGAAACAATGGGAACCGCCCATATTAAGTGAGCCAGAATGGGAAACAATCACGACGGCGGAAAAATATTTTCCGAACAATTTATTCCCGGGGAAGGAGCACGTAATGTGATTTCGTGCCGGCGAATATAATGATAATATCAAAAGTTCTTCAGTCTTCGGGACATAACGGATGAATGGTTCGGTCATCATCTCGCGAACAGGCGGCGGTCGAAACGTGGACTGCCTTCGCGATTTTTTGACCTAACTTAGGTATCAAATTATGATTCCCTTTTATATGCGGTGCATTTTTGATTTATGAGGGTTTTATTACATTCATTCACCGTGATGGGTTTATCATACGAGTACATGCCTGTGGCGTAGCTAAAAGGGGCGGGGCGTAAGGCGTAGGGAGTAGGACGTCCGCATCGGACGTCACTGTTTTGGGAGCAGCCTTTTAGAGCAGACATGGAAAAAAACTTTTATGCGGCTAGAGTTTTTACTTTCCCACCAGAGGAAAGCATTGTGAACGTGCTGAAAAAATCTGAGATTAAAGACGGAAATATCCATGTTGACCCCTCTGAGGCGATTGGAACGATTTCCATACTGAAGTCTGTCTGTGAGTCTCTGGGTCTGTGTGTATTCCTCCACGATATCGTCTAAACGCTTCATACGATTGAGCGTTCAACCTTCATCCTGAAATTTGGCATGTAATCTATCTGCGTGTCTGTGTGTGTGTTTTCCTCCACAATAAGGCTCAAACGCTTGATCCGATTGAGCTACAATTTGGCATGCAGGTATCATTTGGTCATGTCAACGTTGTGGTTGAAATCGTTCCACTAGAGTTCGCGATAGTCATACTTCAATCTTAAAATATTGAATTTGAAATAGAGAATGAAATTCAATACGCAAGTGTCTCGTTAGACCAAAATCACATTGTGTATTTTTGGTTGGAATATCTCTTATACAAACAACACAAATAATATTAAAAATCCGAAATATAATTAAATATTAAGGCCCTTAAAATATGCTCGTGCGATGCGCGACTCGATCGAAATTTGAATTCGAAGGCTCGCAGCGACCTGAGATATTTCATCTAAATAGAGAATTTTTATCTAAATAATTCCCTGGCTACTTGCCGGGATCCGGTTTTATTATTTATGAGGTATATATTACATGCAATCACGGTGATGGGTTTTCGTACCAGTTCATGACCTGTGGCGTAGCTAGGAGGGGGCATAGGTTACGGAGATGAATGTTCGCATCGGACGGCCCTGTTTTGGGGGCTGCGATGTACAGCGGTCATGAAAATAAAACTATTTTATAGGCTACAGTTTATTTTTTATTTTGGTATCCGACCCCTGTCTTGCTCAATGACGTAAGCATAAAAACACGCAAGTTGAATATACTTAGAAACGGATGATGGTCTCGTTTTAGAATATACACGGCACCTCGCGTTGTAACCCTTCGTGCACTAGATATATTTAAATATTTTCAGTCCCCTCCTATGGCGGGGTAAAATTTCTGCCCGGGATAGTTTTGCGCATAACTTTTAAACTACTATACGGACCGTAAAAAGAATAACTGCAAAATGATCACATTGAAATTTGAAATATTATAACGTTACAACATTATCTCGTAAAACAATTAAGATAATAATGAATAAATATTACAGTTAGCACAGCGCGGAAAGCGTCTAACCAAAAATGGTTAGCTCACATAGGAAGGGTTAAACAAAAGCGTTTCTCTGCTAACTCGGACGTTTCATTCGCTGTTATATCTCGCTGTAAGGCTTTGGACTCTGGCGGGTTTGTAGGCGTTGCAGATTTGCATGTAATGGGTAATAATATGTTTACAATATGAAATTAGTAATATTATCTTATATATAAAAATAAATCGCCGTGCGTTAGTCTCGCAAGATCTCGAAAATGTTTTGACCGATTTGAATTATTATTTTTTTGTTTTGTTTGCCTTGATTCAGGGGTGGTTTACAAAAAAAATATTTAGGAAAAATTAAAAGAAACAACTGAAAAACGAAATCGGTCATTTTGGGAAATGGGCCACTTTCAATTAAATAGATGGCGTTCGCGGCGATCCTATTGTTTGATAGCTGCGCTATCCATAACTGTTATTCATTCCGTGCGATTCTGTAAAATTTCAAAATGTCGAAAAGTCGAAAAGTGGAAAAAGTCGAAAAAGTCAAGAGTCAAAAGAGTCAAAAAAGTCAAAAAGTTAAAAAGTCAAAAAAGTCAAAAGTCAAAAAAGTCCGAAAAGTCGAAAAATGCAAAAAAGTCGAGAAAGTCGAAAAACTCAAACCATACATAATTCGGTCATAATATTATAGATTTCAATGAATTTGATTTGGAAGGTTGATTAGGATCAATAAACGCTTATGAAGAGTTACAATCAAATCAATTTTAGGTGGTACGAAGTTCACCGGGTCATCTAGTTAGTATATAAATATGTATTATATATATATATATATATATATATATATATATATATATATATATATATATATATATATATATATATATATATATATATATATATATATATATATATATATATATATATATATATATATATATATATATATAGATATATATATATATATATATATATATATATATATATATATATATATATATATATATATATATATATATATATATATATATATATATATATATATATATATATATATATATATATATATATATATATATATATATATATATATATATATATATATATATATATATATATATATATATATATATATATATATATATATATATATATATATATATATATATATATATATATATATATATATATATATATATATATATATATATATATATATATATATATATATATATATATATATATATATATATATATATATATATATATATATATATATATATATATATATATATATATATATATATATATATATATATATATTGTATGTATTATGTAAATATACACATAACTCTCCCGTTTCCCAATATGTGAACCAACATTTCGGCAAAGTTTTCCAGTCCACGCGCCCTGACGAAACAAACAAGCAAACAAGCAAGCAGCCGCTTGCATGGTCGCAACGTAACGTATTATTATCATACGGACAAATAAGGGAGTAATGTAAACAGCGGCCGGTGGGGGTCCTACACAAGCCCTCGATGACCGGCGGTTAATATTAAGCGGCGCGCACACCGACGGACGTGTCGGCGGGTCGGCTTGTAATTGTCCAGGGTAACGATGGTCGCTAAGTGCGACGGCCCAGCATACAATACATTTTAACGATCGGATTAACAGCGCTCACCTTAATGACTTTCACATTCCGCACTAGTCACTGCTACTATCACTATAATAATTGCCGCTTCTGGCCGACTTACACGATTCTCCACAATTTAGATTTAAAATATAGACTAAAGCAGGACTTCCCAACCGGTGGAGCGTTCCCCCCAGGGGGGGGCGTAGAGAGATCTTAGGGGGGGGGGGGGGGCATGAAATGCTCGGATATTTTAGTCTAATTACTTATCATTGTTTATTATTTAAAACACTTACACACAGATTTAATCGCGCCACCTAGTTCCAATGGTCAATGTTCTGCAATTACCAGAAGATGTCCAAGAAGAATTCCTGGAAATGAAGGCAGATTCGACAATGAAAGATGACTTTCACCTCTTGACTTTGGAGGAATTTTGAATAAAACGCTTTCTCCTTAATCCAAAAGTGGCCCCTCTTGCCATGCGAATACTTCTGCCATTTTCTTCGACTTACTTAAGTGAAACCGTATTTTCAGCATTAGTGCAAATTAAGACTAAGCATCGAAATCGTCTTGCAGTCGATAATGATTTGATAATGACAGCTCTGTCAAAAACAGAACCTGAATCGACCAACTGGTACAAAAAATGCAGGCGCAAACATCCCATTAATAAATAATAAATCGTGTGAAAGAAATATCGTAAAAATAATTTGTGTTTTTTATTGAAGCAATGAAGAAAAATATAGGGGGCATGATTTTTTTTTATAATCCGGGGGGGGGGGGGCACAATGCAAAAAAGGTTGGGTAACCCTGGACTAGAGTGTAATAAGATATTTTTAATACATCTAACTGTTTAGTAAAAACAAAATTTATTTTAAAAACGGAAACCATCCAGGCGAAGTCAACAAACTTAGAAGAAGACGAAATCGTTTCCAAAATATAAGATTATTGTATTTAACATAAATCACAATTTAAATTAATGTTTATTAATATTCCTACTTGATAATTAAACAGGCTACACGATAATTAAATCCGTATTGAAATGGCTTGCTTAAATTTTTCCAAAATGAGCAAAGTTTTATGTGATAGAGATCGAAGTCTCAACCTAAGTCTACGTATGACCCGCTGCTACACTTTCTCTGTTCTACTATATGGCGTAGAAGCATGAACTCTCACTCAAAACACGACGAAAAGATTGAAAGCTTCTGAAATAAGGATATGCCGCCGTATTTTGAAAATCTCCGGTCGTGACAATCACTAATATTGAAGTACTGAGCCGACGAAAAACATGGAACTTCTGAACACCATCAAACACAGGAATATGGCGCACTTCGGTCACGTCAGGAGGAATGACAAATACAAATTGCTCCACCTCATTATCCAAGGCAAGATCGCTGGTAAGAGAAGCGCCGGCAGGAGGCGGTATTCGCGGTTAAGAAACCTTCGGGACTGGTTTGGCTATAGCACCACCTTGCTATTCAGAGCAGCAGCCTCTAAAGTGAAGATAGATATGATATTGTTCAACATCCGATGGAAGTGGAACTCGAAGAAGAAAGATAATTGTGAAGCAATTAATTTGATTTCTGCTAAAGAAAACATATTATTCAACATATTTATTTATTTCATAAACAAATCAACATTGCTTTTTAACATTAGCTTTTCCGAGTGGGTCGCGTCAGCTACCCTATAGCATTGGCCTAAATTGTGGTTACCATTCATAAAATGATTACCTCATCAGAAAGAGGTTATAGAATCATACTTCCACGCTGGAGGCCTCGGTTCAAATTGACCTGGATATACCCGAGACTTCTGTCTTCGTATATTCTACTCCTAACCCATACAAATTTGGTCAAGATATTTACGTTATAAAATAATAAAACATGTTAACTTATATTCCTTTTACATCTAACCAATCCCTTCGGAGAAATGTCACAATTATTTATGAAAACAACAAATTTCCTCCGCTTTCTAATTTGTCAAGGCAGTGTCTAAGTTATTGAAGGCGAAAGCGGTCTGATATGAAAAATGAACTTAGGCATAGAATTGCGTGCATTATTGATGAGAGCCTAACTTTTGATGGATTACAGTGCTTCGGACAAATTTTACGTACCCAGGCATCTGCCAGGAGGCAAACTTTCTTCATTCATCTATTCATTAACTTGTCATTTATTTCGTACAGATTGAGACAACAATTTAACCCTAGACATCTAACTTACTTGAAATGCGACTTACTATTTTTTACATCAGGAAGGTTATCTTTACTTTGATGAATCTATATCCGGAAAACCAGAAATCATTATGAATTTTGGTTAAATATGGAACGCTGACATTTCATAGTTGTCATAAGAATGGTAACAATTTTGCAGAGATGGTAAGAAACGCGGGACATTTGTCGGAATAACACAGCCCGCGGTTATTTATTTTATCAATAAAAGAAACCCATAAAAATAAGATGAAAACGAACATGCCGCGTAAAGTTTGTAGCACCCGAAAACGGCTGTTGCAACATCGCCGAAACGTCGGGTGGTACAAACTTTACGCGATAAATTCGTTTGTATCTTATTTATAATATCAAACAACCGCGATAGTCTTCGATTTCATATGTAACCCTTTATAGGACAACCTAATTTTTAAAGTGTATCGAATATTTATTTGATTTACTGGAAGTATATAGCTATAACATTATAAAAATATGCGATGAAATTTTGTCTTTTGTACTTTTCGTGGGAAAATAGATTTTCGAGTGGATAAGAATGTCACTACAGAACGTTGAGGAAATAATTATCCGCGGATACATGTGCCAAAAGATCGTTCTGAATGATTTTCGTCATAAATTTGAATAATAGGAACCTGTGCACATGATACAGTCTATTATCATGCAGGTTTATCAACTTGCGGTGTCAACTACAACGGGCGAGCCCGTCACCACAGGACGTTATAACGATTTTTCGTTCTGTCGCCCTGCAGTGAACGTAGAAGACTTGGACAGAACAATCCAACGTCCAGCTACGTCACAACCCGCAAGAGACCAACGCCTTTACCGCGAGATAGCCAGTGATGTTACCTGGCGGGCCGACACTCGCGCCCTTGCTTCCAATTGTGACCAGATTTCTCCGGTCTCTCGATTGGTTCCGAGTTCGAGGTCGCTTGCGCGGTCCTCTCCCTTACGAAGCGGTGAAACGGTGTACGCCGAATCTGTCGCGGACCAAGGCGTCCTTTGCCCGACTTTGAACCGGGATCGGATGGCCAATGGTCATTTCAAGAGCAGTCGCCGTAAGGTAGGCAACCACCCCCGCTCTATAGGAAACAATACAGTTCCCAGACTCCCCCGACTGTTAGTCGGAGAGCACAGTCGATTGGCTTGCGCCGCTCGGTGCGCAGACCGTCCAGGAGCGCCAGAGGTTTGATTCCCAGGGGAGACTGGTTGACCCAGTGTCCTACCCAGGTTCGCACCCCATGCGTGAAGGCCATCGGATGGGTGTTGACCCGTGAGTGTGACCGACCCTGAACAACATGGGTCAACGTGGCCACCTCATCATGGGCCCGTTAGCTCCCATGCAGATTTATCAAAGCGGCTGAAAGTTATGGTGGAATAAAGAAACAGAAGACATACATAGATGAACCCTGAAAACAATACACTCCTTTTTTGTTGGGCAGTCATGTTAAAGTCTATTCGCAATACGACTCAGTCAATGAGTATTAATAGAATAATAGATTATTATACATACTTATTTGATGGAGGAATTATTATTTTGATGTTTAAAGTAAAATAACAGGTTACTACGAATTACGCACAGTACAAAAATAAACTTCAAGCTCTCTAGGGTTAAAACTGTCTAGAGTCATTATTATTTTGGTGTTTTATGTCGGAGACCGTAATTGCTAGCCTCAAATGTCGAAACTTTCCGAAAGTGAACGAAAGTTTTTAATTGAAGATTAATAGTCGGTCTGAAATTTCAATAACATTTTCTAACCCAATTGACTCAACTTTATTTTTTTGAATAATTGGGGTTATTTTTCAAGGTGACGGCGAGTTTCTACGATAATAGCAGGGTGCTGTCTAGCAATATTCGCCACGAAAGCCTCATGAAGAAAACTTTTACTGGGTACACTGGGTAAAGGGTAACTTCTTGTTTGCTTAGGAAAACCGACAGAATGATGAGCATTAATACCCGCTAACTCACTGGGTGGAGAAAGTCGCTTTGCATTCGGTGAGAAAATGTAGACAATTTTCGGTTTCATGGGTGATGAAAATTTCTCCTTCAAAGGGACATAAATGGAAGAAAGTTAAGTTACGCAAGGAATTCTTTGCGCAATGCGCAATATAAACTGGTAAAATATTTTCAAAATATGTAGTTACAGGAAATTTACATTACTGTCATATCAAACATGTTATCAGATATGTATTAATAAAAAAAAGCTTTAAAAATAAGGATTTTTAAAATAACTCCTATTCTCTTCTTCGTATTTGGAATTCTAGATAGGTAGTCGTATTGGATTTAATCGGTTTCATGGATATGACGACTCGACGCTGGTTGGTATTCGTGAAACCAAATTTCATGCTTTGAAATTCATTCCAACCCAGGCAAGATTGTTTTTGTAATCGATTCCAATGAATCTAAATTAGTCAAATATCAATATGCTGTCGAAAACCTGTTCAAGAAATATATTAACTTAAATAAATCAAATTCATGATGCTTTATGAGAAAATCAATACGCAATTCTTAAAATAACTGTTTATAAAGCATTCTCACGATCGATGATCTTGTTAGGGGCCATCCACATATTACCTAATCACGTTTTTGGGATGTTTTAACCTCCCCCTTACCACATGTCAACAGATAAAATCAGCGAACTGACATCTTGGTTGCGGAACATTCAAGAATAGACCGGGGCTTTGAGTGTCGCCGAATTGTTTTGCCTGGCGGACAAAAACAGCATGCAGAGCTGACTGCCAACCTAAGAAGTGGCACCCTAAGAAAAAAAAGAAGAATAGTCATTAAATTTCGCATGTCCCAATATTAAGTCAAATATCAAGCAGGGAAACACTTCACCGCTATAAACGATTTTACAAGCTTGTTTCGCGAAGTGACTGATAAGAAGATTATTTTTGCTTTTTAATAAACTGAAATAATTATTATTTTAACTAAACAAAGATTTGTTGTGTTTTTGCTATTCCAAGTCGATAACTTTCTTCGTAATATCTTGATATTTTAGCATTATTTTGAATTTTATAATCGCAATTGGTTGTTTGGAAGGAATATTCGTTACAATAGATGTCACTGCTCGAGAGCACTAGCACGAACTTTTACCTATTGTGATCATTTACATCCCGTGGCGCCTTTTGCTCGATCATATCACCGAGGTCGAGTGGCCAACGGGCATTTTTAAATGCAGATAACACAAACTATATATCTAGCCACATTCTTATGAAACTACCTCTAAAACCTTTTTTTTTGTAATTAACCAGATACAAAGCCGATTTTGAATTCACTACTCAGGGCTTGAGCGAAAGAATTCTTATATTCGATTCATCTTTACGAGGAGGCTTCTAGATGGGTGCTAAATCATGAAGTGGACCGGCCTTAAAATACAAGATGTATGACAACCTTTTACTTCACTATTTTATTTTACACGGTCCGGTGGCACAGTGGCTAGGTCGCTATTACTTACATTTTAAGTTTCCGGGTTCGATTCCCGACTGGGTTATAATTTTCCGTTGAGATAAAATTAACGGAATTACATTTGAATTCTGTCGATCGAATGCAATAACAGGTCACACACTTACACACATGTTGCACGCTGACATTTATATAAACACTTCATAGTAGGGTTTGTTATAAGAGATTGACTTGAGACAATAAATCCGCCCGATGCGGAATGTCAGAAACAAACAAATAAATTTTATACCACCGGGTACTTACCACTACAATATTTTTTTTTTTTTTTTTAAACAACATGATTTACTGACGAATGGCTCTTTGATATTCGGTATACAGTACAATAAAACATGCAGGAAAAACAAGTTGAACCCATGGCCGTTGGCTCATCGCATACCTAACTGAGCAAGAACGCCCGTATCTAGGGATGCTGATATTCAAATTAGCATATTGCAAGCTGACAGGTATGACGTTCGGTTTTTTTTTTATTTTTTTTTTATTTAGGTAAAAACCAGTTATAAACAAATCTTTTTACAAATACACTTAAACAAATAGACCTACATTACCATTAATTTTAACAAAACTTGTAAATGTAGCCACAACAATGTAAATGTCTAGTCGGATCGAACTGTTTTCATTTAGTACGAGTACCTAAATTATTGGCTGTAAACTAAAACTAATGCAACAACAAATCACTCAATTGTTTCCTAAAAGTAATTAATGACACTGAGAATATATCTATGTCGTTCAAAACTTCATTATAACACATGCAAGAGCGTCTGAAGAAGGTATTTTTTGCGTAGTTTGAATGAAAAGAGGGAATATAGAAAGTATCTTTTGAACGTGAGGAGGAAGACCGCGGGATTTTAAAAAGATTTTTTTCCAAAAGGGGTGCAGAGTTGATGTGGTTATGAATAATTTTATATAAGAAAATGCTGTCTAAGAATTTTCGTCTTGAATACAGAAAATGCATTTTGTGTGTTGTTACTCTCTCTGCGTAATCGGTGCAGAGGCTACCTGTCCGAAAGTCCAATGATTTTAAACATTTCTTTTGTACCCTCTCAATCCTATCTACGTGAACAGCATACTGGGGACTCCAAACTACACTTCCGAATTCTAGGACACTACGAACAAATGCATTGTAGAGTATTTTAATGGTGTTGCCTCTGGCAAAAGGTTTACTTATGCGCAGAATCAGTCCGAGTTGTTTAAAAGCCTTAGCTACGATCTTATCAATGTGAAGGTTAAAGTGCAGTTTGGAATCCAGGGTAATGCCTAGATCACGAATGTTGGTAACTCGGGTTAAGTTATTACTGGATATTTTGTAATCATAAATAATTGGATGATGCTTGCGGGTGAATGTTATGACGTTACATTTATCCGTATTTAAAATTAGTTGATTATCCTTACAATAGTTCTCAAAGCTTAATAAATCCTGTTGCAAATCTTCACAATCACCAAGACCTTTAATAATTTTGAATATTTTTGTATCGTCTGCATAAAGCAAGTGATGCGACTTATTAAAACACAGTCCAATATCGTTTAAATATAAAGTAAATAGAAAAGGGCCAAGGTGGGATCCCTGAGGAATTCCTGACGGAACATTAAGAAACGAAGAGCGGTAACCTTTAAGGGCGACGGCTTGACTACGATTGTTTATATAGGACTGGATCCATCTTAGCAGGTCGCCGTGTATACCGAATTTCGAAAGTTTTTGTATAAGGATAGAATGACTAATTTTGTCAAAAGCCTTAGAAAAATCAGAATACACGGCATCAACCTGGAATCCGGAATCAAGGGCATTCAACAAAAAGTCAGTGTATTCGATAAGATTTGTGTTAACACTTCTACCACGAAAAAACCCATGCTGTTCCATTGATACAACGTGCTGCATTTGAGTGGTTAACGACGTAGTAATTATTTTTTCGAAAATCTTACCAAATACTCAGCTTAGAGATAGGCCTGTACTGCATAATATCATGTTTGTCACCACCTTTTGGAATTGGAGTTACCAGAGATTTATTCCAGATGGCAGGAAAACAGCCCTCCATGTTACGTTATGGTTATTATTATTGGAATAAAGTTTAAAACATTCATTCTTGCCTAATACAAATACACAAACACAAAGAGTTACACCAACATACAAAAAAAATTAGTAGTAAGAAATTATTAATAAACCCAACTCCAATATATAGTGTTCGATATTGTTCTGGATAAATTCTAATTCATTTTTAATATTATACTTTGCATAATTCAATTATCGATTGGTGAGAGCTGTCAACTCACAAAAACCTGACAGTTGGCAACATCGCCCACTTTTCGAACCGTGCGGCGGGTCAGTCTGTTAGTCGAACGGTATAAACGATTTTCGACGTGTTTTCACGGCCTCGCCGACTCAGACAAAAACCTCGTTTGTTGTCTCGGAATCGCGGACTCGGATTCGTTGTAAAGGCACATCGATCCTTCAGGAGTGTTACGACTGCACCACCCCAGGAAACAGCGCGTCGAACGCACCATACACTAGTCAGCGCACGCGTCGTGCCGGACACGCCGCACGAATCCCTCGATCGTGCCGAGCGCGCTACGCAGAAGCGGAATCTCAGCGCGCATCACACCGCTGCTGCTACGCGACCGTCAAGGTACGTGAGTTTTGATTAGCAATCGCCATATCGACAATTCTACTTTCAATACTCATCATAAATTTTCTACGCTTCCACTGTCATATAAACTTTGCACAAGCAACAAATTGATATACAAGCAACCCACTTGATATCCCCGTCAGACGATTTAATTACGAGGCGGGATATCGCACATATAGTAATACATAAATACAATAAATACATATTTAAAATAAATATGCATACTAATATAAAATGATACGATGGTATAATACGATGCACTATCCTTATCGCGGGGTTTTCCATTCCGTTATAAGGGTTCGAGTTAAATTGGATGCCCATATGAAAGATTCCCGCAATAGCAAGTCGGTGAGAGACACGCGCGGCGGTGACGTCAAAAATATGAATATCGCGAGTGCGGCACGCTGGCGGCATGTCAATACACTCACAAAAAGCTCACTCACATGAAACCGGGAAGTGCATTTGAAAGGTAAATGTAAACACTGCACAAAGATGGTCTATCTCTGCATTTATCCTGTTTGACTCCAACAGAGTTTAGATTGAGATCGGAAAACGGAGCGACGTCACTCCATTATTGCGTGTAAGGATTTGCAAAGAGTGCAAAGAGCAAAGCTTGCTCCGAGACGGAATATTTATGCGCGGCCTATTTTCAGCTTCGCTTGGTTCGCGAAATAAAACCAGGCGGAAATGGATAACACGAGTAGAATAAGTACATTTAGGTATAATCCGTAATGGAAAGATTGGGGCAGGTATAGTGACTGAGAATTCATTAACTTTCCTACAGTCGAGTAGGTTCTCCTTAGAAGATTCGTCTAAACTTACCTACGATAGGGGCTTATGGGTCAAAATAACGAGACTATATATCGTGTATATTTATCGTATATTTTGCAGAGTACCTTAAATTCGGAAAATGATGCTTGAAGTCAAATAAAGACAAAAATTATGTTTTATGTGGTTTTTTAAAGTTCTTTTATTCAATGGATATTATTTACCATGAATCTAGCAGGATTGACGCTGGGATTCTAAATACTAAACGGCATGTGCAGACATTCATACTAACCATATGAAATGTTGTTGATATCGCTTGACATTCTAGCAGAATCTAAATGACATGATATTCTAGCAGAATATAATAAAACAAGAAATCGATTTCAGGATATTATAATACCTCGTAAAAATTGAAATAATAATAAATTTTTGCTCTAGGAAATCCATAATGAAGGTTTTCAATTATAAATTAAATTAAGGTGTAAAAACGAAATATATTTGAACATTGTTTGTGAAGCAAATAAAGAGTGGCGTATACCACAAATCCAAGTAAGTGTACATACAACATGATGCAAATTTAGTCATAAAATATAGTTTTATTTGCTTATATAATGACTAATATAATTCAAAGAATCGATCAAATCTCGTCTTTCATGCGTCTTTCATAATTTACAGTATATTATTGACGCAAATTATTCTTGCTATTGATGTTGAAATATTCTATCAACATTGAAATATTTTAATATAAAAGAGTGCATTCTTAGTTAATAAAAGTATCTTCTGTCACACACTCAAATGGGTAAGTCGCTCTTTCTATGTAAAATGTAACCTCTATTAAAAATTATCAAATATTAACATATGTGCTCTCTCTAATCTCTCTCTAAAAACATCAAGGTGTAACGGATTTAAAGATCTCTGGGCGTTTTCACGGACCTTGTCATCGTGTGATTACTCCATTGCTGGATGTGTACTTCCCAGAGTGACTGAAGTCAAGGACTTGGGAGTTTTTTTCGACCACCAGTTAAACTTTGAGGAACACATTAGGCAATTATCTACAACTTCTGTCAAGGTTTTGGGGTTTGTGATACGGCAATCCATATATTTCAATAATATTCGGGTTATGCGCACGTTGTACAACTCGATTGTTAGAAGTCGCATGGAAACGTATGCAGCTATTTGGAATCCGCATACACGCTCATGCTGAAAAGGTAAAGAAATGTTTTTTGAGATTTTCGTACATACTTCAAGCAGTACGGATATTATTTATTTTTGTATCCGGCTGCGTTTATCACAGGCATGGTTGGCTATAATTCTCTCTGTCTCAGAAGAGAAACGTTGACCATGTCCTATGTTTTAAATCTAATTCGTAGTAAAAGTGATAACCCTAGCTTTCTAGCCAATGTGAGTCTTTTCGTACCAAATAATTATCTTCGTGCTCGATCGCACCATCTTTTCGCGGAGCCGTTCTCGCGCACTAACATTATGAGGTGGAACTTGTTGGCGCGTGCTTTACGGCGCCGAAATGACATTCACTCGATTGCACCAGATTTTGATATTTTTTTACCGCCAACCCTCAATCGTTTAAATTGCACGCTATTAATTATTTATTTTTATATGATAGTTAGTATTCTAAGTGTCTTTCTGTTTGTATACTAACGGTGATATTTTTATTAATTTTACTATTCAACGCCTTGGTTTTACTGTAATGTTGGTTAGTAATAAGCGAATAATAAACAAATAAATAAATAAATAAATAACTAACACGCCAGGGCATTTACAAAAGTATGGATTTGTTCGATTTTATCAACTCCACTAGAACACATTATGGTCTAGAGTCTAGATGGTCAGCAAATAGGACCTAAATTTATCTGTTCCTCCTCATATTCCAGTGTATTGCGGCGGCTGCTAGCCCTGGCTCGCCTACTCGTGCCTATATTTCCGGTTCGTATAATAACGTTATTGTCGTAGTGTGTCGGGCCCAGTAAGGCGGCACCTGCTTCGATCGGCAAAGCGACGAATTTGAAGAGAGTCGATGCCGAGCAAACGTGACTTTTATCCTATCGAAGGTGTACCTGATGTGTGTACACGATCACGCGGTCGCTGTGGGGTTTATAAAAAATACGCAGACGGAGCGCCGTGTCAATGTTTGTTTAGCGAGTGCCGAGTGCGACGGACAATAAAGCGCTTCCATGTCTGGCGACGTGTATCTTCTACGTCCTCCCTCCTTTTTTTCCTACGTGCGACAATAATTGCGTGGCCGTTTGTCTTCCAGGACATACGACGTGTTATATTGTTTGGACTTGAGGGTTTCGTTTACAGATTTGGAGTTTTCTCTCTAGGGCTAGATTGTATAGTAGATATTACTAAAATATTAGTTTATACCAGTATCTCACCACTAAAGGCAGTTCCTTATTATGGGAAAGAAAAATGGAAGATGGTACGAATATGAATATGAATATATAACAGGGCCCAGTGGCATAATGGTTAAATCGCCTAATCTTAAATTGTAAGGTTCAGGGTTCGATTCCTACCTGGATCACTATTTTCCATTGCAATATAATTAAGGGAATTGCATTCTGTCGATCGAATACACACAAGTTGTTAAAAGATGTTATACAAGCACACATACATACAGGATGAGTTTTTTTATTAGTGACATATCCTTGAAGTTGATGAACTCTTACGAGCAAATAAGCAACATGTGATAGAAAATAATTGAAAAAAAATATTTTTATTTTTTATTTTATGAAATTTTAAAATTTAAACTCACCTTGTTGTCGTATGGTTATAAACCCGTCATCTTTCCCGATGAAGAGTGTAATTCTTCACAATAAAGAGTAGAAACAAACAAATATTATTATAAAATCGAAGACTATCGCGATTGTTTGACATTATAAATAGGATAGAAAACGAATTTACCGCGTGAACGCAAACGAGCAACGGCGGCTGCAACGTCACCGAAACGTCGGGTGCTACAAATTTCACGCGGTAAATTCGTTTTCTATCCTATTTAATTTGTTCCGATTCTTCTTAGCACCAAGTTATCAGCAATAATTTCCGTTTGATTAATACAGGTGATTGGGTAAATACAGGTTTTAACAAATTGGGTTGTTATAATATATTTTTAACCTAGTACATATCATACATACATAGTACATATCCCAACAAATAGGGTAGTTTACATAAAAGATAAAAGCGCCTTAAGCCTGGCGAATGCCTTCCAGGCTACATACGGTCAGAAATTTAGTACAAGAAAACAACTGTACAGATCAAATGATCAACCCATTTTCGACCGGTGTTCGATTAATCGAACATGAAATTTGTACATTTTCAATAATTTTTTTAACTATGAAAGTAAATAATATCATTAATATAGTTAGTATCATATATTACTATGGTCTTTTGGCTATTCGAAAATAATATGCATCACCCCCCCTCCACTCACCTCCGTAATTTTGGGGAAGGTTGAAAAATACCTTGCCGATAGACCTTTCTTGCAAATTATATTAAAAATATATAATTAAAAATAATAATAATAATAATAATAATATATTATGGCCAAAGGACAAAGCTATCTTTTTCAATCAAAAAATCAACACCTGGCAATACCTGGATGGCACAGGTATGAGTCAAAGTTAGTGTTCGATTAATCGAACGTTGGTGCTTATCCCATACCATAAAATTCCATACAAATGAAACATATCGTAGTATAAGTGAATAGACAAGATTGTGTCAGTAAAAAACAATTATTTATTGATTTTTTGGAATGTTAGATGATTTAGAGAATAGTAAAGAGTTTTTAGGAAAAAAAAAATAATATTTTTCATGGAAAGCTTTGAAACAATGCGAGTGCATATGCTTGCCACATTTCTCGCACATCCAAATTGTTGGTTTGCCACAGCCTTTCAACTGGCATCGACGATGTTTCCCTTCCGGCTGACGGACGATGAGGTGTTCACCAACCACGTTTGGTAAGTTTCGCGGTCTCTGAAACTCCAGGTCATCATCCACTTCCATTCCTTCTTTATCATCGGTCAACAGAAGAGACTCAGTGACGGACAGCTTGAATTGTTTCTGGCTCATTGGTTTCTCGTTTTTATATTTCGCGGCCATATAATGCAGTTTCCAAACATTCACAACAGAAGAATTCAGGGTGTTTATCCAAAGTGGCCAATACCATTTCTTTCCACGGATGTTGACTAGATAATTTTGAATGGCGTTGTCGTGAAGATCAACGCCGCCCATCCCTTTGTTATAGTGGCGAAGCACAGCTGGCTGATCCACGTTGACAAATTTACCTTCTTCTCTTGGCCCTTTCTTAGAAGCCTTAGTTGCTTTTTTCCAACGCCGAACAGAGTGGAGTGGCAGAATCTGATCATAATTTGTAGCAATTGTTACCTCCTTACTATCTTGCCAGCGACAAAGAGTGATCTGGTTGTTAGAGTCGTACATATAATCATGTTCGCCGCTAGGCAAATCTTTTCCGGTTTTCATATTAATAGCACCGCCAGATACAGCGAACAGTTCCAGTGGCACAGAATCCCTTTTCTGATAGCAAGCACATAAGATGATAGGATGTGAAGAAGTTGTCGAAAAATACCACGTGACGCATGGGGGCCTCGACATTACTAAGTAAACGGAGAACGACATCAGCTCCAAGACCAACCTCTGTGTTGTATTCATCGGATTTTCCACAGTAAGGGATGAAAAAGAACAAATCAGGAGTGTATTATCAAAACAAGTCAGGTCCACTTTTTGTCTAACAAAGATTATTGTTGAATATTGATCTGTATAACATTTAAAAAAAAGGTTTTAACTTCAAATCAAGTCAGATCCACATAGATTCTTCGTTATACACGAAACAAACTACCGCTTAGCGACCACTTATTTTGCGATAGAAATGATGAGAAACTACCAAAATGTAAAAATATGATAAGCACGCACAAAACACGTTTATGCCTGTTGAAAACACAATAGAAATGGAAGAGACTTGGTCACTTGACAGTAAAATTTGACATTTTGTATTTGTATGGGATTTTGTGGTATGGGATAAGCGCCAATGTTCGATTAATCGAACATTTGTTTTTTTGAGATAACGGTAAAACGGGTGGGGGTAGATTTTTTTAATGGCGGATTTGGAATCAGGGTACCCTAGTTACCCTAGAAATATACTTTATTTTTAAAAAATCAACAATTTTTGCAGCGCGGTCGAAAATGGGTTAAAAAAAAAATAACATTGTGTTTAAGATTTTCTTAAAAAAAAAGAGATTTGTATATTAGGTAATTGTCTTTTAAGAGACATTTTTGAAAGTCTTTTACAAGACATTTTCAAGATTTAAAATCGTATGGCTTATTTGGCCTTTTTACTGAAAAAAAATACCGAATATCTCAAAAATTAACTAAAAAATGCTTGCCCTCAATAATAAAGTTTCAACCTAAAAACCTGGCCAAAAACAATCAATTCAGTTTATGATATAAAATAATCACCTGTGATTATGTTATATCATATTTAATTTCCAAGACACTGTTTTTTTAAAAAAAAAAACAGGTCCAAGTCAAAAAACGTCAAAAGACCTCTTTCTCCCGTTAGGAAGTCATGGTGTTCCACTCAGGTCAAGTCAGGACAACACCATAGCAATTCCACTACATCAATCTTCTTTTTTCACTAACTCATTTAGCGTCCATTCTGCTCGACTTTGGAACCAGCTTCCGCATGCTATTCGTCATGCAACATCCTTACCCTGTTTCAAGGCGTTACTGAAAAAACATTTTCTCCCTCAAAATATCAACTAAGAACCAACCCTCCCCCTATCCCCTCCCCCCTTCCCCCTTTCGTTGGGTTGTTGACTGGATAGAAGCATAAGAACTTTGTAATATCTATCATTTTATATAAGCAGTTATTTTTATTATTATTTATCTGTAGTTTCTATGTATTTATTATTATAATATACATATATTATATTATAAATTATATTTTTTTATGTATGTATGTATATTTGGATGTATGTATATGTATATTTATGTGTATATGTTTATGTATGTGAGCTGTATTGATACTTTTATTTAATATTACACGGTTGGCTGTAAGAAATCGTGAAAGCCCGCCGTTTGTACTAGTTAAAATAGAATTTAAGTTTTCTTTACCCATGTAATTTTTTTTGTTAGTACAATAAAGGTATTTTTCATTTCATTTTCATTTCCTTTTTCTATTTTCTTGGTAAGAGTACAGCGAGAGTACAGTAGTTTGCCATGGCTCACCCATAATGAAAATAATATCTACGAATGCTATGACTTTTATCCATCTCAAAATGTAATTTAAAATATTACGCAAGCCAACCCTCGAAACGGATTAAAAACCTAATTACAAGACGACCTAAATACTGAAAATCACAGTACCACCGAGAATGATTTAAAAAGCCAGGATAAGACTTAAATTGAAGCAGTAGAATTTCAGTATTCGGTTTATTTTTTTTAGTACTTAAATAAATAATGAAAACTCGTGAAACGAGCAGAGAAATTCTGGTAGTAAGCGCAGATTTAATTATAAACGAGGTTTTACAAATGAGAATGCTCCTCAGGTACAGTTGTTTAAATTTACCGCTGAAGTTATCATAGGTATAAACATAGTTTATTAAATATTATAAAAGACAAAGATGTATCCTTCACTCTGTTTGACTATCAATAACGCGATAACCACTGGATCGATTTGGATAGGATATATTCCTATACGATCGTACAAGGAAAGCTAGTTAATTGATTAAAATATTAGTGACTAAAGAAAACCCACTTCATCTAATTGTATAATGAAATAGATTAAATAAATTTTAGAGAAGCAGGGCATATCAATAATAGGCTCTTATCAATCATTTATGTGACTTTCTTGGGGAATGTCTGATCCCTTATTGGGACCTAAAACACAATTTGATTCTGTCTTTTTTATTCAGTAAAAGAAATAAACATTTTACAAAGATCAGACACCTGTAAACAAGATGTTCAAATTAGGTAAGAATATCGCTTGAGTTTTAAAATGAAGTTAAAAAAAAAAACAGTTTTTTAACGTAAAGCTTTTAGACGCTTTGAATCCAAGTAATTTTAAGTAATACTAATAGTGACCTATGCTCGTATTGGTTACAATGTTAGTTAGGCAATTTGGTGGATACGGCTGAGATACTTTTACTAAATCAAATAGCGCGAGAGTTTTTCAAAAATAATTCAAATTCCTACGGAGGTTTGCTCTGGCGGAATCCGGATTGCTCTTAAGTAATACTAATTGTGACCTATGCTCGTAATGGTTACAATTTAAGTTAGGTAATTAGGGGGATACGGCTGAGATACTATTACTAAATCAAATAGCGCGAGAGTTTTTCAGATATAATTGAAATTCCTACGGAGGTTTGCTCTGGCGGAATTCGGATTGCTCTTAATTAACATTGACTATCTAAATTAATTCAACTTATGGCGATGCCGTCTATTTATTTTATTTTCATAGCGCTACATACGATACTATAGGAGGAATTAATTTCACATACTTCGAAGATTCTTCTCGCTACCTGTTTATAATTCAATTCCGCGAGACATGCTTCTAAATGGAAATGACTGATAACCGAAATTTGCAATTATTATTATTATATGACTATGACTAATTATGTTAAGAAAACGATGTGAGAAGGATGTGGTGAAGTTAGAGATTTGCTTAAGTCATGTTAACCACTAATTACTTGCATGGGGTAAATAACTTCCCCCTCCATGATTTAGTCGTGACCGCCGCGTCGTGACGTATGGTTGTGCTATAACAGTGATTCCCAAAGTGGTATATATGGACCCCCAGGGGTCGATTTCGATTCGCAGGGGGTCCATGTCAACGAGAAACAAAAATCGGGGTGCACGAGATGTAAATGAGGGTCCACGTTAGTGGACCTTATCTAGGCAGGACATCATAAGCATTCAGGAGATCCGTTAATGTCGTATCACTTCTTAAACTGATTTTGTATACAGCATAGTATTTTAAAATTATAATAATAGCAATAAACAAACGCGCGCGTCACAAGTATCACGGAAAGAAATCAACACTTAACTCAAATTGCACCACTAGTCGATTGAAGAGGCCAGCGCACATGACTAACGAGGGAAGGTGCGAATGAGATATGTGGAAAAATTGCGCTTCAATGGGTATCCGTGCGAGCGAGTAGGATAAACGCGACACATGAATGAGCAAGCGAGATAGTGCTACATGTGCACTTTTGTGCGGCTTTCCCAAATGATTCGTACTTTAAGGTCGTGGACGCTTAGGAATAAACAAATAAAAATTGTACATATTTTTATTTTTTTACAACTGTCCACATTACCGAAAACCCTATGTAAGCGATCAGTCTTTCTTGACCAGCTGTCAAGAAGCTTTTAATGTAAGTTCAGGAAAATTCAGGCAGGGGTCTACGGAAAACAGCAAGGGGTATACGAGGCAAGAAAGTTTGGGTACTTATGTGCTAGAAGATCGTATCTGGGGTATATACCTATTTCCCCACGCGAGTATTAGGGCAACTTGCTTGGACACGCTTGCGACTTATTATTTTTTATTGGTTAATTGTAAATTAAATTGTTTATTCTACTTATGCTTGATTATTTTTTTAGGTTAAAACGATTAGTGACAAGACAGCTGCTTTGATTTGACTAAGACTCACCAACAAACACGAGGAACAATACCACAACTGCCCCGGGCCAAACAAAAAGGTCTCGAGAGGAGCTGATGTTTAAAATCCTAGCTCGGCGTCCATCGACATCTTCGGCAAGATGCCACGTGTGCTCGAGGTAAAGGGATAGGAAAACAATATGTCCATGTGCTAAATGGTGCCAGTAGGTGTGTCATGACCATTCCATGACGATATGTGAGGAACGTACTGGTTAAAATGTTCCTAGTTATATCGATCGATCTATATCATGTGATACGAATAAAACATTAGTATTTTAAATCTTGTTTTGAAATAAAATATAATGGTTTTCATCAGCTTGATCAGGTTGTCCTTCGACATAGTCCTCCCCCATTTATTAAGCACGGCAATTCTGTCTGATATTACTTGGAAACTTTTAATTTTATCTTTCAGATACTTTTTTATTAAGAATCACATTCCATATATGCCTTGTTTTTCGGCATAAAAGTACAAAATGTATTCCTTATATTCTCTTATGTCTTTTTTTTTAAATTTTATTTCGCAAGACCGATGGTATCCCATTTTATAAGTTTAATGGCTTCTTCTATTTTTTCTAATCTGTTATCTGTCATTAGTGTTCTAACTTTTAACGTTGAACGGTACATTTTATTTTCCTTTTTTGGCGTCCAGGTGTATTTCTAGGTAGGGTGGTGGTGTAGAAACCCCACGGGTACCAGCCAGATTGGGGTTGACCTGCCTCTGGTTGCTGATATTTAGCTGCTACTTAGATTTGTTTGGAATATTCGAAAAAGAGCTTGCGTCAGGTCTCATCTAATCGAATGCATTTCTTCTGTTTCCTTTTATTGCTGAAGTATCGTTGGAGCTCGTTGATTTCTTGGTCCGCTTTTGATTTTTCGGCGAAGTTGGTTGATCTCTTTTTCTTTTTTCTTTGTTTGGGTTTCCTTTTTCCACTACAAATTGATCGTATTTTATTTATGTATGCAATATTTTCTTTCGCATGTTCTTCTATTAGTTTCGGTTTAAAATCTCTTGTTTTTTCTATTATTTCCTTAGGAAAATCGTTGGTAACGTATACGTCTTTTAGGCTCTTCCTCTCTTTTAGTATTAAATGACTCTGTTAAAATGGTTGCCATTTATCATTAATTTTTTCGAATATAATACTTGCTTGTTTTTCCATTTCTATTCTCATTTGGTCGAAAAGTAATTTGAATTGTCCCTCCATTTTGGTACTTTTTCTTTGTGCAGTGGCAACACTGACGCGTGTTTGACGTGTGCGGATGACGGATCTTGTTGGATGTCGCTGTCGATTTTGATGATGACTTGCTGTTCGTATGGTCCTAAAATACAAAATGTATACAGGATACAAAATGATGTATAGAGAAATACAGGATACAAAATGATGGTTTTAATGTTATTTCTATGATAATCTCACTTTTTTCATCATTGTGTTCCGTGTAACTGGATGTTTTGGTTTACTACGGCAGTTGTCCCAATAGAGTTGACAAACTATTGTTTCTCAATTACTGTCGACCGGCGAGTTGCAGGTTAATGTTTACTTTTCGGTAACCTGTAGCCGAACTATGTGTTTTTTCCCTCAATTTAAATCCGTGAATAATTCTTTACAAATTATTTATTTATTTTATTCTTTATGAAGCTCTTCCAGTATTTGATTATTTTGATTATACATATTAATCAAAATCAAAATGAATATAATATACAGCATAAAATGATGTATTTAATTTTATTTCTGAAATATGGGTTAAATATGCTCCATGCGAGCATTAGTGTAACTTTATTGACGCGACTAATTAAGGGCTAATTTGCAATTTAACCACCCTACCTTTGGGTTATTATTCGAAAGTAGGTAAATCCTTGTTTTTTTTCATTAGATTTCTCAATAACAATACTTGTTTAAAATGCACCAGACAAATATACGGGGTGTTAATACTGCACGGGCATTTTTTTTGTGGGCGAATCAGTACAACAAAGTAAGCAACTTTTTACTTTGTTGTACTGAATTTTTATATATTTTTTTAAAACTTTTAATATAATAATACAGCGGGCGTATCACGTAAGTTTGTATACATAGGGCGGTTAATATCAAACAAATTTTATTGGAATTTGAAAAAAAAAATTGGTTAGTCCCCTGTATATTTTATGCGGTCGAAAACCCAGCAAATATCAAGAAGGAAGCCTCGTCCGCCTATCCTCTGGATTTGCTCGTACGGTGGGCGAATTGTTTTCCTAAATAACTTGGAAATTTGATGAAAATGGATTACACTTGTGTTAAATGATCACCCTGCAGGGCGGACGGTGGCCTATACCGTGGCTGCGCCATCTTGAAAGGTAAAAAGTCAACGGATAGGAATGAATAAAATCTTTTTTACATGTAGCTATGAAAAGATGCCGTACGTAAAATTCTGCTGGATTAGATGAGGCGTGGCGATTATTTGATCGTCACACATTTAAGTGTGTTTTTACTACTTTAAAACCAGCAGATCGCCAAGTCTCATAGTTTAGACAGGATTTATCATTACAGCTTCAGGGCCGAGGAGTTGCAACCCAATTTAATGACGAACTCTCTTCTTGAAAGCCACAATATTAATTAAAACTAGCAAATTATTGAGTTTCATGTTTTTATCAGGCTGTACCACAGTAGCGCCAAGAGTAAGAAGATGAAACTTGGAGCTCAATGGCAAAGTCAATGGCAAAGGCTGGAGACTCACAGTATGAATTTGAAACCAGCAGATCGTCAAGTCTCATAGTATAGGCAGGCAGTACCACTGTAGAATTAGTACCGACAAGTTGGAACCCGCAGTTTAATGACTAAGTCTCTGCTTGAGGAATAATGAAATAACTTAATAAACAAGTAAACTAATTAATATCTAAACATATTACATTACATAAAACTGAAGATAGCATTTGTCATACTCTATCGTCTAAGTTAGAGATCATATTATTTATTTTATGGCTAAAGACCTAATCAGACTTATTTGAATACCTTCTGTTCCTAAATATTTTAGGTAAATACACCGGAACATATTCCGTTCCTTAAGATCCCGTAGGGGTCCGTATACGCAACATGGACTCTTGTAATCTATTCAATAGATGGTACCCTTCGTGTCACACGTTTGGCTCTGCGATGAATTTCAATGCGCCCTCTGGCCATTATGGGAGAGTAGGGTAGTGTGGGGGGAGGGGGTTGATTTGGCGGATGTGACGGCGGGGTCGGCTCGCGCCACATAACTGCACCACTTTCAAACAAAGGATAATAGATTCGTCTTGAGATAAGAGGGACACTCGCGTCCGCCGCCGCCTTATCTAGCCTTCATTTTTACTACATCCCCTTTATGTAATCTGGGACATAAAATTAATGAGCAGATGGCCGGGATGATTCTCGAGCACCACTCTGCCAACCGAGAGTGGAGAGGATCCATTCGCTGGATATCGTCCTACGAAAGCAATAGCTACTGTGAAACTACTGAATGGAAGCTTTGAAATACGAAAAAAATCCTTGAGTTGAAAAAATCCTCTGCAGCTGAAATTTTTGGTATATAAATACAATACACAGACTGGCAAAAGTATATTCGTAATTAATAAAAACTGGTATCCTGATTGCTCACTGCTAGAAAATCGGGTAGTGAACGGTTTCGTGCAGCTTAGGCCTTAAGATACACCGTGTTTCAGGGTTGGTCCAACGCACAATTCAGCTCCCATTGAGTAGCCTCCTCGTGTAGAGGTGAGAGTACTCACAATTTATTATATGTGGCAAAATATAATTAACAGATATATGCGTAAGGTAATGCTGTTGCTTAAATATTATGTATGTGTTTTTACTACTAACTTATTACCATGGCCCATCGACATATGATCCCATATGGGCATTTCGCGCTCGAAAATGACCTCTTTAAAAGCACTACTGAAATCCGACCAGTAGTAGTTTGGTCGCAGTCCGCTAATATACAGCCGACCGTTTCCGGTGTGAGACCTGCCGCGAAGAATATCGGCGCGCTATTCTCTCGCATACTGTTCAATTTATTGCTCTCTCTGTCACATGATTTACGAGCAAAGGAAATGTGGAGCCAACTTATTTGTATGTGAGGGCATATCTAGTTAATATATCGATGTCATGGCCTACGTTTTTAAGCTGATCCGGGAAAGAGTTGATAAACCTAGCATACTAGCCAAGGTTTGACTCTTTGTTTCGGATATTTATAAGCAATCTCGGTCACATGCTGTATTTGCGGAGTCGTCCTCGGGAACCAATCATAATCAATGGAGTCTGCTTACGGGTGACTTGGGTTCTATAAATGCACTGTGTTTGGTCAGACCTGGATATTTTTACAGCGAAGTCACATCTCTTAAATGTGTGGGCTTTGTGCTTGTTGTTTATGTCAGAATAAAATCGATTGTTTTTATTATACCATTTAGTTTTTTTCTTTATTCCTAATACCTGAAATGGCGAAGTAATTGATTGCTTAATTTAAAACATGTTGTGTATGCAATTACAACATTTTTAATGTTTATATTTATGTTTATTTACATCTCAATGGATTGGTCTTGACTATCAAGTTGTAAAAATATAACATTAGTATAGCTTCAATAACCCTGTAATAACATTATCATTATTTACTTGTTTTATGAACCGGTAGTATTATAATTGGGTCATTGACTCGCATTCACGTCAAACAATGGAGGCACTGGTGGGGACGAAATTTGTTGTTATCTGCTACATGACCACTGAGGACGATGCATGCTTACACGCAAGCTAATTGTTTTTTGCATACATTCGGGGCACCTTTATTTCGTTTTAAATGATCACGATCATTGATTCAAACCTGCGATATCCCATATATGCTAGGAGCGTTATATTATCACTACTATAGTTAACGTGAAATCGGTCGAATATTTTTATATTAATATATTTTTAATATTATTTTATTTATTTATTTATTTATTTAGGTACATAGGATTAGGTGTACAGTTCATTCATTGGTCATGTAATCTTATAATAATTATATAAATTATTTGATAATTAATATAGGGAGGTTTAACACATCTTACATGACCTTTACTGCCAATATACCAATTATATCATATACTAGGCATATGATATACAAACTGCTCCTGATAAAGGCCAAAAACTTGACTACCGGGTACTTTCCTTATGAAGTGCATAGATACAAAAAAATAGAAAATTTCAATTATTTATTTAATATATATTTGCACATATCCATTTATATGTATAGCATTTATTCATATAAAATAAATGAAAACGACCGATATGAGCATTTGCATATGTGTACCGCTGCCGCCCAATTAAATGAGAGGACATACTCGAAGGCCGCGGTCTATTTATTTTTGTATGTACGTAATTCGGCAAGTAAAAAAAGTTTTTATTATATAAATCAAAGATTATTAGGATCATTTGGAGTTGTTGACTACGGACGAACCCGTCACCCTACTTTCTGTCTCCCGTGAAGTGAACATAGAGGACTTGGGGACGAAGCAATCGATCAACTAGCTCCGCCACGGCCCGTCAGAGTCCAACGACCTACCCGAGATACTGAGAAGCAGCCAGCGGATCGTCTCGCCCCTGACTACCAGTTTTAGCCGAATTTCTCCGGTCTCCCGACTGGTTACAGGGTCGAGGTTGCTTGCGCGGTCCTCTCCCTTATGTTAGCGGTGATTCGGCGTCTACCAAATCTATCGCGGACTGTCGGGTAATCAGGTAATCAGGATCGGGTGGACGATTGGTCGTTTCAAGGGCGGCTGTCATACGGTTAACAACCACCCCCGCTCTACAAGAAAAAAATTGTTTCCAGACTCCCCGGTTATCAGACGGAATGCATAGTCGATTGGCTGACGCCACAAGGTGCGCAAACCGCCCAGATGCGCCCGAAGAACTATTCCCAGGGGAAACCGGCCCGCAGGTGTATAAGGATTGGGTGGCACTTAAATGATTGTTCCTTTAGAGTAAAAAAACAAAATTACTTTAGCACTCGTACACATTTCGAGAAAAACCGAAGCTGCTGGTCGTAACGATTTCTTGGGTATATTTTATTTTTGTTTTAGCGATATAATATTAGGACACATAATCGAGAACTCTTGAGAGAGAACCATCTACAAGATGACTCAACAATGTTTAACTGAATTAGTCTCATTTTCAGTATATGTGTACATCATATACCGCGTACTGGCCTTCGCCGTCTGGATGTTGTAGCTCGACATTTCATTTAATTAAAAAACGTAATCAATGCGAAAACCGACTTGTTTTCCCTTGGCTACAAATGTAATCGCAAACTGTATTCAATAAAGCTCTAGGATTAATATTTATTTCATTCTCTCGCGCTTTTTAAATTTTTTGAAAGTTGTTTATGTATCATTTTCTGTGAATTAAAGCTCAATGAGGTTTTGTTATACGGTTTCTTCTCTTAGCGTTTGTGATACGAATATTTAAACACTTCAATAATATTCAAGTTATGCTCACATTGTACAACTCAAATGAATGAACCTATATCCTCATACTGAAGATTTTTTTTGATTTAGAAAGATTTTTTTTGATTTAGTACTTTAAGCAGTACGGATATTATCTGTTTTCGTATCCTACTGAATTTAACATGGCGTCGTTATCTATTAAAATTAACTCTTAAGTAATCATAATTACGAGTAATTCTCTCAGTCTCAATAAAGAAATGTCGATAATTTTCAATATTTTTAACCTGTTTCGAGGTAAAACTAATAATAGTAGATTACTATATAAGGTGGATCTTTTCGTGCCTAATAATTAGGGGAGAGTTGCTATGAATGGACCACTTATATGATTAAAGAAACAAAATATTATTTTGCTTCTCTCTGTCAAGATCGAAACTTTTGATATTTTAAGTTACGTACGATTTAGAATAATGGTTTTCCTAATAAATGAAAAAAAGGAAAAGGTATTTAATTTTGAAAGTCCATAATATGCTATTTTTCGCTTAAATATTTAAACTAATATCGTCCAAGTGGCGGCCTTGGAGAAGGTTGCACATATTCAGCTGTTTAAAAAAGTTTTCATCTACTCTTGCCGGCATACCTTGTGGAATCCCTATTATTAGGTCCTCTAATGCCTCCTTTAGAGCTTTCAGGATTCGAGGTTAAACTTTGTAAACCGCAACTTTGAGGTAGCTCCATAGAAAAAAGTCACAAGGGGTCAAATCCGGGAAGCAAATGGATCATGGAACATCCCCTTGTAAGGATATTAAGCGGCCGGGAAATATATCTCTCAAAACTTTGCGTGAACTATTGAAACCAGAAGACTTCTGTGTCATTGCCTGTCATACTCTCATATTTTAGGGCGTAAAAAGTTCTCCAGCATCTCACCATAGCGCGCTGAAATCACATTCATTGTTGAGCCTTCTTCAAAAACAAATAATAGGACCTATTTAAGCCTACCGAGAACATAGTGTACCAAACATAGTGGTATTTGGTGCAGTTCACGAGGGTTTGCAGTTACCCAGTAATGCAAATTTTGCTTGTTTACAGTACCACTAAGGTGAAAACCGCCAGTAGACTTTCCCTATTTTTAAAAAAAGGTCTTCACAACAAAGCCCCAATATTCACCTGTCCACCGCATGGTAAATACTGAAAACGACGTTGTTCCTTCGACCTACGGTTTCTGTGCCATTTCTCTACCAGCTCTGGTGCCCCTTCAGTGAATTATTGAAACTAGATACTTCATTATGCTCCACCCTGTAGGTCGGAGGAACACGGAGCTTAATCTATGAAAAGTTTAAAACGACAAGGCAATTTCTCCAAGCGCGTCGCAGCTAATACATGTCGATGCGGATATACTGTAAGCTAAGACTTCCCCATTTCGCCGGATCCATGCGTATCCCTCCCTTTATTCACTTTAATACAAGTCGCGGCGGTGAGTAATGTATCAGATAATACGAGTGGGTACTTCGAAGGAGACAAACGAGTCGATTCGGCTCGACGTCGGCTTGGCGTCGCGGCGCCCGAACAATGGCCGTATTTCAGGTGAGGCCCCTTCAGCAGTGACGTCTTCTCCACTTCACATATCATTCTGTCGCATTAACATATTATTGTCCTGTTAAACGCTCCCTGGCTGCTTCCTCGCCCACATTGTTTTCTGTTCTCGGTTGCAGGCTGGAAAATGGCGCGACCCAGATCCCAAGCCCCGCTCCGAGCGATATATTTACATTCTGCTTGTCATCTGCGCCTTACTATTTCGCCAAAATAGAACGAGGAATATTGGCAAAAATATGCAATAAAAATATGGAAGACGACTAGGCAAAAATATATATTTTTTTTAATCAAGCCAGTTTTGGGTATTAGAATTAGAATTTTATATAAAGTGAAATCTGAACATACTTACAGCTGATTAATCTTGCTCGTAAATCGTAGACGCTATTGTCTTAGCCTTCCATTACTAATGTTTTGGTCTCTCAGACCTTAAAAAAAAAACGCACCCTTCAGCGTATGGCCACAGGAGCATATGTCAATACGAACTCATTTGTCTCTGTGGTAAGACGTGTGTTTTGTAACAGCTTTTGCAGTTTTATATGTCCACGTGCCCCCTACTAACATTTAGAAAGCGTTATTGATTCATTTCGTGACTCATTTCGATTTAAAACATATTTTTTAAGCAACATTATCATGTTGATATCACTTTCATGACAATATAAATTAAAATATCTAGCTTATAATATTTTCATACCTTAAATAATTGTAATATATTGTAATATTAGTCTTTTATAATACATTTTTTTTCTTTATGATATTGTTCCATACTGTAATGCGTGGTTACTACTTTTTACACGACTGCCCAACAAAAACGGATAGTAATGTGTTCAGGGTTTATCTATGTATGTACGTTTTCCGAGTTTTATTACACTATAACTTCTAAACGCTCTAATCAATTTAGAAGTATGTGGTACCGCTATGTCATCCGGTATCATGGAGTATCCACTGTCAAAATATTAAGTAAATAGTCGTCTAACTGTCCAAATCTCCGTGTCAATAAATTAATACAAGTATATGATGTTTAGTGTCAGATGAAAGGTTTGATTGAACAAATTCCGAAAATATATATGTATCTAAAAACTGTTTATTATGCTTTATGTGAATCGCTAATTAATTGCGGCATAATTGGATGGGGTGGATGTGGTAAAACCCTGCTAGAGCCATTGCAAGTTGCGCAGAAATTTATATTAAAAATTATTCTACGTAGACCATATCGCCATCCCACTAATGAACTTTATAAGGAAGCTAAAGTTCTTGATTGTAGGCAACTTTTTCTAAAAACTTCCCTCTTAAGGCTATTTTTGGACAATTCAAATTTAGGAATAATTCAGAACCGGCGACCAACGAGACAAGTTTTAGAAAATAGCTTAATAATACCCAGAAGGAAAACATCATTTGGACAAAGACATTACTCTTTCATTGCGCCGAGATTTTACAATCTAATCAATATGGAAATAAAAATGAATTTGACATTTAGGGAATTCAAAAATAAATTAAAGGAATGGTTATCGAATCATGACAGACTAACCATACATCAAATGTTAGAAATAATAGTATAATAAAACTTACGTGCACAAATTATTAACATATTTTTAAACATATATGTTAAGTATATTTTAACATTCAACTAACTACCAAAAATTATTTGACTTTGACGATGAATTATAATTTTTAGACAAGGTATTTTTATATTAAATCCTATATTACTTAACATATATTAAATATTAATGACTGTTTCTTTCTTTTCTCACATATAACTTTATTTAGATAATTTATTTAATCGAATTTTATATTATATTTATTGCCGATTAAATAATGGAATTGCATTTTATTTATTATATTATCTTTTATGAATAAAATAAACCTGCATTATTTTTTTTTTATTTTATTCTGAATACCACATTTTAGGGCAATTTAGTGTCATTAGCTTTTTACTAAAACTTGTAGATTTGTAAGCAACCAAGCAATCAAGCAAACTTGATTGTAATATTGGAGTCCTGTCCACCCTAGAACGGGCTAGTCCCAGTTGGGTGACAGAAACAAATAAGCAAAAGGTTAAGGTTTTGCCATTCGGTTCCTTTTATTTTTGAAAGCGCAATCAATGTTTTATAGTAATTAATTCTTAAATAAATAAATAAATAAATAAATCTACATATGTATATGAATAAATACATATAAATACATTAGCTCACTTTTTGTATCGGCAGTCGTGTTTTTATTCCTTTTAATATAGTTTAATTACGTGATATTATTTTTCGAGTGCAATGTTAAACATAAAGAACGCAATAATGCATTAAAACACGTTCACACAGGAACATTTATTTTTAATTGGTGTATTTTTTTTAATGATTTTCTTTCGTAACATTGAATGATTTTCGTAATACGCCAGTGAAAATATCAATAAACTTTTTTGAAAATAACTTCGATATTTAGTATTTCAGACAAAGCATGTTACTAATGATATTAAAGATAATTTGTATATGAAATAGTTTCAAAATTGCTTTTAGATTTTGTATTATTCATTGGAAAATATGTTCTTTAATACCGCGCCACCACTCAAGACATAATTAGTGATGCCACCACTGTAAGGGTAATTACAGTAAATTGCAGTTACACATCACAAATTTCTTTCATACTTCCTAAATGAATCATAATTTAACGGGTAAATAGACTTTCTACTGGAACAACTACGACGCGAATATTATTCAATAATATGCTGGAGTTTTATCTATCAAATGCGGTGGAGGACTTTTGTATCAGAAAAACTTTATTAGCTAATATAAATAAGATAAAAAACGAATTTAGCGCGTGAAGTTTGTAACATTCGATGTCTCGGCCACGTTGCAGGTGCCATTGTCTAGGGTAGACAAAATTCACGCGGTAAATTCGTTTTTAATCATATTTATAATGTCAAATAACCGCGATAGTCTCCGATTTCGTTAGCTATATTTTTAAACCTTAATATATAACTATCTAATGACTAATATCTGCATAGATATCTACTGAATTATCAAATAATACCACACTACCCACAAACGAAATCATTTATTTAATTAACATATCTCTCTATTATTCAATATTTTACCAATATTTTCAGTCTCTCCTAATATTACTAGATTTGTATCTGTTCTAGCATCGATTTTAGTTTCCTATGTACCGAGACACAGGTCATTAAAAAGATTGTAACAAAACGGCATACAGTAACAAGTACACGGTAATTGTTGTGGACTTCAGTTTCTTAGCTAAACGACTAGCTAACATAAAAATAAACTTCAGACACATTCATCAATACAGGCGAAACGTTGCCATTTTGCCTTACACTTGAACTTAGTTGTTGAATAATTAACAAATAAAATTTTATCAGCGATCTCTTCTTACAAAGTCAAATATCTTTTCGGGTCGTTTACGAATTTGCGCGAATGAAAAATGCACGAACGAGAGATCAAGAAAATCCGCGTTCACCTCTCCTTTCCGGAGTCGACTTTTAAACTAAGGAGAAACATTCACAGACATAAATATTTTAAAGTAAGCTAAAGGATAGCGTTGACGGTGGAGCAAGCGCCGGAGAGGAGTGTATAAGCCATAAGGCTCGGCGAAAGCGCGGCAGCGGGCGGACGGCCAGGGCTGCAAGAGGACGCATTGCAGCTATAATATTTATTATGGTTTCATTTTTGCGGAACTCTTTATTTTCATCTTCCTGCATATCGGATTATTTTGCGGAAATAGCAGGCGCTTAAAACCGTTCTTGCTAGCTTTATTGCTGTCTAACTTGAATAAAACAATATAAGTTGGAGTAAACAATATGTAATAACATTAATATAATACTATCATTTCATGTTTTTACAAAATAATTGTGCATCAATACAGGCCTAAAAATCCTCGTCAAATGTGCCGTTTCTTACTTGAGCTGTTCCGATCTTAAGCAGTTCTTTTACAATATTTAATATTTTTACTTCGACGACAGTGTAAATTCTTATTTTATTTTGTAAAAGCATTAGATAAATAAATAACATTAACATAAATAATCTTCTACGTCTTTTGGTGCAGTCTCCTAGCGACGGTTTGCCGATTATCTTAACAATTATAGTTTTATGTACTGTCTTTGGAACAAGAATGATTTACTCTGTCCATACCAATCTCGATGATTTTTAACCATGATGTTTTATTTTACTGTGTCTCATTGTATCTTTTTCGGTATCACAAGTTGTAGTAATCGATAATGATCGCTTCTTAGCACATTTTTATTAATATACAATATTTTACAAAAAAAATGATAGATATTTTGCATTTTAAGTCATTTTAAGAGATTATGTTTTTTTTCTAATTGCTTGAATAAAATAACCCCGCCAATTATAAATCTGCTAAAAAATTATAGTTTTTCAACAATTTTATAGGTTTTTGTTAATTTGATAAATTTTGAATATCAAGTTAATTATGTATTTAAGGGGAGACACCCATGAGAAAATAGTGATTCATTTTGCATGTACCTAAATAAACAAAAAAATGCGTAATACGCAAATAATCAACAAATATTTTTAAAAATATATTATTAATGTAATTTTCAATAATGTGCTATAAATACTTTAGAATTATAATATTAATAATTATAGTAGTAAAACACATTTTTTTTATATCTAAAAGTAAATTCTAATTGAAAAAATGTATTTTATTAATAAATCGTATATTAAATGGTATACAATTGTAATGCCCTTAATATCAAATGCAATTAATAATGCTGTAATTTTAGCATATGACAACAATAACTCTTAATCTATCAATCTGATCTAATTTTGTCAGAAAGCTATTTTTTGTATCTTTTCTTTAGATTGTTTAGCTTGTTTAGCCTCTGGTGAAGGATAAGCTGAGCGCATTATAGATAGAGGAAAGAAATACATGGCACTTTTTCTCAAACCAATTATTCAATGTTGGTTAACTTCATCTCTCCTTATTCCCTGTATCGTGTTTGTAGGCCTATGGTTACATATTGTTTTATATCCTTCGAGTTTTAGTTCTAATACATTGTCAAAAAAAAACAAAGTTCCTTAAATAACGATCTTCCTAATTAAAATAATGACCAAACAAGAACACGTGTCACCACGCTCAATATATATGGGTTATAATCCGGAATTTAAAACGTCATTGCCAATTTTTCTAGTCTGGCAGTATCACACATTTTGTCTGTCTGCCTTTACGTAGCATTATGTACCGCCACTATTTTTGAATTCCACGATACCAGCCATTATCGCAATGTACATAGTATAACATTTAAATAAATTAAAGCAGTATGTAGCACCATTGCAATAAAAATATCGCCAGGCAATAAGTATTCGAAGTGTATATTGCCAGTATTGTAATAACGTGTCACCATACAAACTGTAAAATGACCCCATTATTGCCAGGCGTCATCGTTTAACCTACTGGCCATCTAAGACGACCATCCAAGAATACTTTTACCAACGATTTTAAACTGACTATATTGTTCGCGTTCGATCGAACAACGTTACGCTTTAATCGCCGTACCTATACGAGCGTACGTGATACGTCCGTTGTATTATCGCCCGAAAGCACAAGCCGTATAACGTACGTTCAAGAACAAAGAAAAAAAAAACAAAATAACAAAAATAACCCACAAAGCTTAAGTGATACGTCAAATTGTTTCTACGATTCTAAATATAAAAAAGGGTAATTAATTGGTCTAATGTGTAAAAGAATTTGTCTGGTGTATTGTTAACAATTATTGCTATTAGGAAATCTAATGTAAAAACCCAACGAATTTTTACCTAACTTTTGAAAATAACCCAAACTAGACGACTCTTCAGCTATTAACGCGCGACAAAGCTACGCTTATTCGTAAGCGTTAGTTGTGTCTTGGCGCAAGCAACTAACAAATGCATATTAACGTAATGGAAATACGCTTAATACGCCATACATTTTAAATCACTAGAAAACGACTCATAAATATCACCTTACAGTATCGTGGATGTGCAGGTTCAGACACAAAAATGTGCAGGTTCTGCCAAGGAGCAGAGGAAACTCCCCAGCACCTCATGTGCGAGTGTGGCCCGCTGATGCGTAAAAGATACACCCATTTGGGTAGTCATTACCTCCAACCTGAGGAGATAAAACAATCTGGCGCCAAAAGCCTGCTGCGGTTCTTAAATGACACGAGGCTTAGCGCAGAACTATAGTAGGTGGCGAACACAATAGATCAGCAATAGTCGCAGGGTTACAAGGCTCATAAATACCTTATAAAAGCCCCACTCAATAAATAAAATAAAAATAAAATAAATCGTGGATGTAGCACGAGTACATTGTCATGATTCCCGACTATATAAAAAACGACTTACACGAAGTTCTTGGAGAAGCTCTGTATATACTGCACACAGCTCTTTTTGAAGGATATGGTTTCTCATTGAATTTGCTTCTATTTCTCAGACCGACGCTTTAAAGTTAATGCCTTTTGACAGTTCGAATTATAACCGCTTTTAGGTACTATAATACATCATAATACAATCACAATGTGATATAATTAAAATATCGCTGTACCTAAATGTTTAAAGTGGTTTAATTTTTTTAACGCCAACGACGCCATGCTCTCAAAGCTGTGTTACAAGTCGATTGGAATTTCTGACACGACTCACCAAATCGTCGCTTATGGCGGTGTAAGCAGAACAGAGATGGTTAAATATTTTCGTTACTCTTTCAGCCGTTTCGTTATTCAGGTCAAGGCGGGTCAGTTCCAGATGTCACGCAACGCGGTTGGCGTAATTCTTTTTCACGTGAGGGCGTTAGGAAGTGGAAAGGTATAATCTATAATCGTACTACATAAGTTCGACAACAGAAATGTGCTAAGTTCTTTTATGCTACATAATATGTATAGAAGTATAGATGCAGAACCTGCTAACACATAAAATATTTTTTTTTTATGCCAAAATACTTACGACTTATTCAATATAAAAAAAATCGGTTGGGTCATCCCAAAATTTTCTCGGCAACTAGACGACCCCCCTCCGCCCCCGATGGTGAATGTGTTCGATTAAAATCTGTTTATGAATTTACAATCTGTACATTTATATACATGCGTATACATGTAAGTGGCGAGTTCCAAAAACTTTCAGTATGACCTATGTACGAATCAAATCAAATCACGTATATTGTTTTTAAAACTTTCACATAATTGTTTAGACAGAATTCTTTGGATATCCGCTTAGTCATTAAAATAACGTTAAAAATCGATATTCAATATTTATTATGATGATTATGATATTCAATATTTATGATGACCACACAAATCATAATAGTCAAATTAGATAATAAAACTACAATTTGAGTTGTCATGAATGAACAGCTGAAATGAATTGGGATTGAAATTTTTAGTTTTCTAATTATAGATCATTATTATATTACAATTCTCTTTCAATAAAGCAGCCTTATAATTTCGATTTCAACCGGGTTTTTTTTCCGTCTCTACTTATAATTTTAATATTTTCAGGCAGTTTATTGTAACACACATTGGGCTCGATTGCGTTTCTTCGTGAACTAAAATAGTAACATAGTTCAATCGAACGAGACAGAGCAATACGTTGAACCGGAATATGAAATGAACTGTCGTTGATTTTCCCGCACCAGAACTACCTGCCGAGCTTATAGACACCAGAGAAATTATAAACATTCCACATTCCGCTCTGACGTACTGCTCCGTCTCGTTCACACGAACTAATTTCCGATTTTAGTCCTAGAAACGCAATCGAGCCCATTATCAACGTAATTTGGATTTCTTTTGAATAATCACAAAGACGGATATAGTAATATTAAACTGTGCCTACATCCGGCTAGATAAGAGTTAACGTCTATTTGAGTCTTCAACTTTCCTATATTTTTTATATTAAATTTATGCATTCAAATTCAAATTCAAATTCAAATTCTTTATTTACAAAAAAATCATAGTATTAGTTACAAATGAATTAAACCTAACCTAACTGGATCGCACGAGACGTCCGCACTAAGGTAGGCTCAGAATCATATAATTAAGTACGTACTGCCTAATGATAAATAAAAAAATTCGTTGAAGAATGCCGTGAAAAATAAAATCAAGTAAAGTAAAATTTTAGTAAAAAATAAAATTTCAAATTATCTAAAAAGGTATGAGATAATAATAATAATAATATATAATAATCATAAATAATAATAATCATAAATATATGGTAGGTTAATAATATTGTGTTAGGAATGTTAAGTTAGATAGGAATAAAGCAAATTAATTTTTCGGTTTCTTTCCTTCCCTGGGTGATCAACCAGTGGGTTAGTCTTTTTTTGTTTATATTTATTTTTATATTAATACCTTGAGTATAAATGCCGGGTATATCCTTTGTTTTATTGAACAACGACGGTGCCAAGTAAAGAAAATGTCTTTGTGCATGGGAACTATTCAGTTTGGGCACAATGTGGTTACTATTAGTTATCGCTCGTGTAATAATTTTATGGGTTGTGTGCTGGTGCAATTCTTTATGTTTATGATATAGTCGCTGTTCTACGATAAATTATACGGCGTTTCGTGAACAAAAGATTTCCTTTGGCAGGTTTGATCTGTGGGTTCAAATGATGGATTTAAGAAGGGGAGCCACCTGGATTTTTGATCCAGGTGAAAGAGGGGGGGGGGGGGGGGGGAAGTTTGCACCCGCCGCGCTTCGAATAAAAAATTATAACTGATCCAGTTACACATACTATGGCGTGTTTGGTATCGTTTTCGTATAAACACAGTACGGGAAATCTGTTTCTTAGGTTATTTAGAGACATTTTCAAACAAAAAGTCAATAATTTTGGTAAAAAAGTAAATTTGTAAGTAGGTTTTTTTTTCTTCAACAGTATTTTTTTCTTCGAAAATATATCGATTTAGTAGATAAAAAAAATAGTGCTATCGAGCTCATACTGTCTAGTTTTTAGAAATATATACTTTACATATACTTATCTAACAGTATGTACCCATAAAAAAAATGCCATGAGAATCGAGTGATGAAATTAAAATACTTCACTCGACTCACACGGCATATTTATTGAGTAAATTTAGTTTTTCTCTACTTTATCAAGGAAACCACATAAGACAGACATAATTTGAAGTCACTTGGGTAAAATATTCAACACTTAAATTAAATTACTTGAGTTTTTTTTAAACTTTTGGGGTTGCACAAAATAAAGGTACACTTCTTATCACACAAATTCACGCCAAATAATATTAAAGTTAGATAACTAAAATAATGATAAAAAATACACAAATAGATTTTATATGTATTAAATATGAAATTATTAAAAAAAACATTCTCAGAGAAGTAGTCTTCGTATTCCTCCGGAATGCCTCGAGGACTACACAACTGTAACAAAATAGATATAAAAGTGGCAGACTTATAATTCATCCAGAACCACATCAAATCTTCGACGAGGGCCTCGCGGTCTAGAATACACTGTAACAAAATAGAAATAATAATAAAATTAACAATCTCAATGATACCAAATTCAGCAGACAAAGTTATCAGACAACATAAATATACCTGGTATTATCGCAGGTTCCGTAACAGCTCTTACACAGCAGTGTGCATGACATTCCCTCTCGTTTGCAAGAACATCGGCTCCTGCAGCTGTTCTTGCATCCACACTTCACAAGCTCTCGCGCCACCTCCCAGATACTGGGCTGGGTTGTCCATAAGGGCTGCCATTCTCCTTCAGTTTGAGTCCATCCCCAGTCAGCTGGGGAGGGGATAACGCCTGAGGGATCAAGAGCTTGTCCCCACACGTAGCCTGCTTGATAGACTGCCCTCAAGGTGGACATCCTTAGAGCATCCCTCGTAGGGGGGATATTTTGCAAACACTTATTTTTTGCAAATAAAATCTTGGGAGCTTCATTAACCGAATTAAAGAATTTCAGTTTCACCACAGTATAACATGATGAAGTACTTTTCTAATCTTATCATTAAATCATCTGCCACTTCTTTTAGTGGATTAGAAAGTGATCTAAAAGCAGATGTGGTCTAAAGACATTGCTGCCACGCCTTCCAGGTTATGTTTTGCCTTTGGAATAGAATGCAGAAACGGTGTCACAGCCTGTTAAAGCATGGTATCCTCTGATAGCTTCTGCTCTTTCTACAACCAGATCCTGTGCCAGGTCATGTGCAGGTATGTAGCTGTGGTGTTTGCTCGTACCGAAAGATATCCAAAGCTCTTAGAGACCTAACTGCTTAAGGGCGAAGAAGTAGGATATGGCGATTATAACGACGTCGGAATCAACGGTGTGTATAACAATTGTTGCTGTTCCATTGATAGCCATATCTTTTGCATGCAAAATAATGCGACCATCAGCCTCCTCGGAATTTACATTAGGCCCTGCTATCAGCGTCTCCGTTAGTTTGGATGATTTGATTGTAGGACCGATGTTGGTCACTATATGCACTCCAATGCTCTCTTGAAGCGCGTAGCACCCGGTAAGTTTGAAAAGCTGTTCCTTATTCTGAGCATTCTTCAGGAAGTTAGGCCAATTGCTCGGTAACTTGTGGTCTTCATGTATTTAACGACGAACTCCTTGACCCTTGTTGTCAAGAACCTGTTTCTTTAGAGACATATCGGAGTAGAGATCCCAGGCAATGTCAACTCTCCTCGCCTCCTTGTCCCTGTATTTTTCACGATGCTTTCACGGAACTCCTTGCGGCAGTACTGCCCAAATGTCTTGGAGCTACGTGGAGGATGACTGTGAACGAGGGCAGCTATATCAAATATATTTCTGTTGCAAGATTCGGGGGGAGTGTTATTCTCAATTTTCTTTTTCAAAACCATGACGATATCAGACTTGTGGCACGTTCGCGTACTTTACATAGACGATAAAGATGGTGAACAAGTCTGATTTTCGTAAGCAAAGAAGACATCTAGATCCAAGTACCTATTTTGACATGAAATTAATAGTTCGAGAATAGACTTATGTCCCACTTGAGAACTTAGACGGTTTCAAGTTTTGAATTTTTTGGCTTCTTGAGAGTAGCAAAAATTCTGGTTTTCACTTTTTTTATTGGTTCAAATAAAGTAAATGTCTTTTTAACCAGCCTTTCTTCAACGAATGTCCTGTACAAATCCTTGCCATTTTTCTCCAGATGGGTTAATGTGCTAACAGCTTCGTTGTCTACAATTGTTCTTGTATCTATTACAATTAAATCAGTTGTTTGTTCTTGAAGAAGATTGCCAAACACTTCAAAACTTGCTTGGACTGCATGAACTTGTCGCAGAAATGTTTTCTGGAACGCAGGATATTGTTCGTGATGAAGCTCTTGAGAAGATTTATTAACGTTGATAAACTCTTCCAGGAGATGCATGACAGATGCATGACAGCTACATGAACAGATAACCAACGAGCGTAATTTGGGTGTCAAATAAGAAAAACCAGGGCACTGAACTACTAACATGACATCGGACAGGCAGGTCGCGCCCCCGCCTTTGCCCGGCACGAGCTTTGAGCGACCGAGAGTGAAATTTTGACAATTTCAGTACGTCAATCGATTCACGCGGCATTTTTTTTGGGTACATACTGTCAGATAAGTATATGTAAAGTATATATTTCTAAAACCTAGACAGCATGAGCTCGATAGTACTATTTTTTTTAACCACAAAATCGATCTTTTTTTGAAGTTAAATACTGTTGAAGAAAAAAAATCTTACTTACAAATTTACTTTTTTACCAAAATTATTGACTTTTTGTATAAAAGTGTCTCTAAATAACATAAGAAACAGATTCCCCGTACTCTTTTTATCCGAAAACTATACCAAACACGCCATAGTATGTGTAACTGGATCAGTTATAATTTTTTATTCGAAGTGCGGCGGGTGCAAACTCCCCCCCCCCCCCCTCCCTCTCACCTGGATCAAAAATCCGGGTGGCTCCCCTTCTTAAATCCATCCTTTGAACCTACAGATCAAACCTGCCAAAGGAAATCTTTTGTTCACGAAACGCCGTATATTGCGTTTTTATGTCGTGTAGAACTGTGACTAATAATAGAGAGAACTCACGAAAAAGTTGCTCAGACGGGTATCTCAACGGTTTTTTGTTGACAACTCTTAACAGCGCCTTCTGAGCTTTAACAAGTGGATCGAGGTGTGATAGTGCTGCACCGCCCCAACCAAGAATCCCATATGATATAATGCTGTGAGCAAGTGCGTAATAGACAACTTTTAGTAATGGTTTCGACATTACGTTACGTAGAAGTTTAAATGGATGAATGAGTTTGCGAATTTTAGCCGCTGTGTTGTAGATATGGTAAGACCAGGTCAATCTATCGTCCAAAGTCAAGCCTAGGTATTTAATCGTGCTCACCTTGTCTAGATTAGAACAAGCACAGATAGTTGATGGACTGTCCTTACATGAGTGTACTATGAGGGATAGTCCAGCTGTTTGTTGCATTCCCTTGCTTGTTTTGGAAAACGTCATATATTTTGTTTTTTCTACATTTAGAGATAAAAGGTTACAGTCAAGCCATTCTTTTACCCGTTTGAGACCCATTTGACAGTTTTCAAACACTCCCTGCCAGGATCTGTCTCTGAAAACTAGGGCAGTGTCATCTGCAAACAAGATGGCTTTCCCCTTACACAGAGGAATGGATGATAGTTCATTTATATAAATAAGGAATAGAATTGGACCTAGTACGCTACCTTGAGGTACTCCAAATTTGATTCCTGATCTCGAACTAGACATATCCCTTAGTTGATTGACTTGAGATCTACCACAGAGGTAATCCTCAAACCATCGCAAAGACGTACCGTGAATGCCTATTAATTGAAGTTTTGTAAGCAAAAGACGATGGGAGACAGTATCAAATGCTTTAGCCAGATCTAAGAATACTGTTACACATTTTTCTCCATCGTCTAATGCCTTAACTATTTCTCCAGTGACGGCTGCAATCGCGTCTTGGGTGCCTCTCGCTGATCGGAATCCAAACTGCATAGGCGTAAGGACGTCGTTGTCCTCAAGGAATGCTAACAGACGTTGCTTGACTACGTTTTCAAAGATTTTAGATAGGCAATTTAGAAGACTAATAGGACGATAGCAACCACAATCGTCCCTGGCACCACCTTTGAATATTGGACAGATAACAGCTTGTTTCAAATGTGCAGGAAAACATCCAGTTGAGAGGCTTAGGTTAACTAAGTGACAGATTGGTATAACTAAAACTCTCTTGTTGGCCTTTATAATCTGGGAGGTAATACAGTCGGTACCTCTAGATTTAGTGGATTTCATGTTCATTATTATTTTAGTAATTTCATCTACAGTAGCGATTGATAGGGATAACTGTCGTGTTAAAGTTGAATTTGTGTTTATCAAAAAATCTGACAGGTCCGATTCAATGACTTTATTGTCAGTTAGTATTCTATTTGCCAAAGTTTCACCTATTCCCGAAAAATAATCATTAAAATAATCAGCTAAAGTCCGTCTGTTGAGATCGTTGGCGGTTATTGTGAGTCCATGGACCTTTAATTGTCTTATATCCGTGGAGTTAATATTTTTACCGTAAGCAATGTCCTTAACAATCTGCCAAGTCTTCCTCGCGTCAGATGATACTTCCTTTAGTTTAACTTGATAGTACGTATTTTTTGTTCTATTAATGATTATTTTCAATACATTTCTGTACCGGATATACTCATGTTGCAAGAGACTATTTCCAGGATCAGATTTAAACTTTCGATGTAGTTTGTCCCTCTTTCTAATGCTTATAAGTAAGCCATTGGTAATCCATGGTTTTAATTTCTTTTTATTATGGGAGATGCTTATCATTTTAGTGTTTTTCTTAATTAATGCCTCAAGAGTTTGAACAAAAAAGTCAGTAGCCACATTCACATCATTCATTGCGTACATGTCCTTCCATTCAATCTGATCAATATCAGTCGACAGACTCTTGTTATCTAAGGAGGTTATGGTTTTAAGTGGAATTGTTTTATGTAAATGACTACTTAAACTGGCAGATAAGATTGTTGGGTAGTGATCTGTTAATTGACTATCGCAGACGATCCCTATGACATTTTTATGAATTGATGTAAAAATATGGTCTAAACAAGAGTTACATCTGCTGACCTTATTGATGGCCGATTCCAAATTGTATTCAGCTAGATGGCATATATACTCATTCACCTGACTGTCGGTATTATCAAGAATATTAATATTTAGATCACCTCCCATTATGTACCTATAGTCCTGATTCTTGTATTTATCCAGTAGTTCGATGAGGGAAGTAAGGAATGGTTGATATTTCGGCTTGAAGGCGACCTATATATTCCTAAGATTGCTATGCTGTTGTTTATAATAACTTGAAGACAGTTGGCATCTATTAACCTAGGTTCAATAGAAGTGTAGGATAACGACTGCTTAATAAATATTGAAACACCGTCATTTTGCTTTCTGTTATTACAAGTATAAATGACATCATAGCCATTTATTGTATGATGGGGTTCATTGTCCTTCAGCCAGCATTCGCTAAGTATTATCAAATCAAACTCAACATCTATCGTAGAGAGTAAAATCAGCAGGTTATCAAAGTTTTTGTTGAGACTCCTAATGTTGCAGCTAAATATGTTCAGGCTATTTAATCCATCATACATTATAGACTTACATTTCGATGCCGGAAGTTGCAACGTCGTAATGGTTTGGAAGGTTAGTAAATCATCTACATTAGCCGCGCCTGTTAACAAAAAACATCTGTAGTGAGAAGCATAAATGACTCAATCTGGTTTTAGAAATAGTTTTCCGATAACTCAAATAGGTATGATATCCAAATAAAAATCTGATGTTAAGCTTACATCCTATAGCTTTTGCTGAAATAATTGTTTTTTTAGCAGGTACAATAATAACTATAAAGACTTTAACCAAAACAATATCGTCATAGTACCCATCATAAAGATAAAAAGTAAGTTAGTAATCCAAAAAATAAGGTTATGAAAAAATATATAATTGGCAGTTATAATACTGATCATAATTCCCATAAATAATCCATAATATAAATTAAAATGCAAAAATAAATTGTTACAGTATAGACTACGATTTGTAATCATTGCAATAATCAGAACTACGGTTATAAAATTAAAATATACATTGAATTGTAGGGTTAGAATGTCATAATAAAAACAAAAAAAGTGTCAATATCAACTTCTAACATATAAATACTATATAAATATATATAGTGATGGTGTAGTGAGTATACTGAGATTTCTGAAATGATCACGACATAATTCAATGCGGTTAAGATTAATCCAAATTCTTATGAAGAGAGAAAAATTCGCCCTAAACTGCTGTACACTGGAACCAGAATGGAATAACGTAACGAAAAATTGAGTTGGAATATGCAAAGTATATTGTTTTGGTATGTATATCGCTGATCAATTTCCGTAATTGCCTTAGTAATAAACAGGCGCTGGATAGCTTGTCGCTTAGTTCCTCCCCATGAGCATCCCATCTTAAGTTTTCGTCTAAAATTAATCCAAGAAATTTATAGCGTTTAATATTGGCTAGTGTGTGTACCGATAATTAAATTTTGACTGAAAGGAAAGGCAATTAGCCTTTCCTTCCGACTAGATAAGCAGAGAGATAATGTCTTGGATGTGTTAAGAAACAGATTATTTTTCTGAACCAGGTAGTCAACAGAGCCAACTCATAGTTTAACGTTTTCACTAATTTCTCTATTTTGGTATATACTAAGGTTATGCTGGTGTCATCCGCATACAACGTTATATTGTAGTGAGCTACTACAGATGGCAGATCATTTACATATAAAATAAAAAGCGTTGGTCCCAGGGTGCTTCACTGTAGAACTTCGTATGTAATATCACACCCACAAGATCTAGATTCGTTTGATACTGACAGACTTTCGCGCTTTATGCTTTTTGTGGTGGTCTTCTAAGTAGTATCTTCCAGGTTTGGTCGTATATATTTTTTTCAAGTTTCTGGTACATATATCTGATCCAGTTATCCATGTGAATTTTCGAACCTCTTCACCTCGTAGGTTAGGATAGATTGCTATAGGGTATATTAAACTATTTTAAGTGCCCTTCGGCCCAAGATGCATCTAGGGTCTTTGAAAACATACGTAAGTTTCCTCACTTTTGACGAAAACCATTATATGGGTGCTGCATTAAAGCCAGTATCCAATATACATATTTAAATATTTGATATTATCAACTCTTTGGGGATTCATTCAACTAAAACTTTTATATCTTAGGCAATATCTATTGAGTTCCAGAATATGCACTTGTGAACGAATTCGTAGAGGTCGGTCAATTTTGCCGAGCAGCGGAAGCAAACTTTTTGCGGTAGGTCATCGTATTCCATAACCGTAATCGGCAGAAGATTATCAATCTTGCCTGCTAAATCCATATCGGCGTCAAATATGTTAAGGAAAGGGCCGGGCCATCTTTCGTCTCGCAGAGGCGGCATATTTTTGCGAATTGCATGCTTTTCGATGTTGCGGCGCCCCCGTCTTCAATCGAGCTGTTGGTATGCTTCGTTTTAGTCATGGTGACTTCTCCTTGCGACCTTTCCCCGGTTAAAACTCAAGAAAACAGTTTATTCACAGCGCGGACGGCCACATCAAAATGGCGAGAAATGTCTCCATTACTTACAACTACATAGCTAACTGTACTAAAACGACTAATTAGATTTACAGCTATACGATAACAGAATATTATTTCGCGATTAAACAGTATTTTTATTAATAAAACGATTCTCAGCCAAAACACACTACTAGAGATGAACCCCGCCGTACGTCGACAATCGACAATAAAATTCATATTTACTATTTATTTTATTACTATTATACTTTAGTATTCATTTTATTATGGGTTTTATGACAGGTATTTTAAAAATATTATTTGCAGACTGACTTACACTGACAGACGCATTGACATATGAATGACCTAATTTTTAGAATAATAATTAATTTGTACATACCTTATATAAACCAATTTGTACATACCTTGAGATAATACCATAAGTTAATTCCTAATATTATTAGATACCTTTTCTTTTATTATGTACTTTGAAGTATGTCCAAGCCACTGTTCACTTGGTACGCTTGTCTTGGTACGGGCCTAGGCCTAGTTAGGCGGGGTTGATCGGAAGAAGGGCTGGGCTGCGGTACTCTCTTATTTGCTACTATTTACAATGGAGCATCTAATGATAATGTTATAATGTACTGTAGATCAAAAAATGCGTATTTCATAAATAAACATGAACATCTAGCGGTAGGTAATAAGTCGTAAATAAGCAATATCAGCGACATTTTAGCAACCGCTAGATAGCGCATCGTGATCATAGCTTTTCATACTGTTTAAAAATAAAATTTAAAAACAAATTTATAAAAAAAAAATATTTCAGTTTTTCCATTTTTTTTATTTAAGTTGCTTATTTATTTGTACTGAGTTCCATTCACAAAAAAATGCCCGTGCAGTAATAACACCCCTTATTTTCTACTGTGACCGCATTCTAGCGCGCATAACCATCCGCAACTGACATAATAATGATGTAATATTCCATCCGATGGGCCGATGGGTGCGTGAGCGTAATAATAGACATTAACGCGAAGTATGTAATTCTCGTTTATTCTCTGTCGTGTTGGGCCACCCATTTGAATATTCCACAACGTGCTTGTTTCATTTTGCATAAATCACAGAAACGTCGTGGCCGAGGGCGAGGCTGCAGACGGACGGGAGCTGCGGGTAAGTGGGGGCTAACGGTGGCAAGGGGGCGGTATGGAGCCGGGAAGTGGGGGGAAAAGTCACGCCGCAGACTTCATAACCCGTGTTTGAGGATTTCACGGTTCTTATATTATTATGTGCGGTTGGATATTACCCGGTTCCAGAGGAAATATCGTCATATGAGGAATCGTAACCGGGCGACCGGCCACGTGGGGGGCCAAGAGCTATGTGCTCTCGAATACATAACAGAGTATTTGGAAGCGAATTACATACCAGTATAGATGTGGAACAAATTCACAAGGACATATACCACTATATTTCATTTTATTGTCATTGAAATTTAGAAACATTATATATGGTATAAGGAATACATTACTATAAGGTATAAGGAATACATTGTACACGACACGAGTATTACATTATTTGGTATAAGGAATACATTGTACACGGCACGAGTCAAAACATGCACTCATAGTTCTCATAATTGTTTACCCTTTAAGGACCATGTGACATATTAGTCCCATAAATTCAAAAATCATTTAATAAATTATCGAGTACGAGTAATTAATAAGTTATGTTTTCCATATCTTCCAGGCATCAGAATGTTAATATTATAGAAAAAAATATTGTTTTAAAATGCAGTTTTTTTTAAATATCGCAACTTACCAATGAACTCACGTGGTTGGAAATAAATAAATAAAATATTTTTAGCGACTTTTTCAAATCGATTTTTTTTTCTTTTGTTACCTTTTTTAAATAATAAAATAATCAAATTTTGAAAACAATTGTAACTTTGCATCTTTGTGGACCACAGGGACACGTATCAATTGTATACAAAATCTATAGAATTAATTTTCACAAAACTTGACATACATTTTATGTACATCGTCCTTTAACAGTTTTATGTATCAAAAAAAATTATTCTCTACTGCAAAATTTTTGGTCCTCAAAGGGTTAAACATCATTTTACGGTCATTAAGCCAGTATTCAGTTAAAACTAACATCAAATTTCTTCAAGAAATTTCGAATGTTTTAAAATGTTTTCATGAACTAATTTTATTTTTAAAAAAATATATAGATTGAGTTAGTTTAAAGGTTTCCCACACTTCATTCTCAAAATATTTGACTTCAATCTGGAAATCACATTGGTTGGAATATGTCATATACAATCGACACTAATAATATTAAAATCCACCAAATATTAATTAAATATTAAGGCCCTTAAAGCGCCGAAGCTTGCGATGCGTGGCTTGTTCGAAATTTGAATTCGAAGGTTTTGCGATTTGATTTTTAATTTTAATGAGATAACGCGCTTACGAAATTCAAATTCCATTGCATTGCATCGCATATTAATATTGAAATTTTCACATAAACATTGGAATTTTCGCTAACTGCTCAACGTCTTTATTTATGAAATGGATATTAGAAGATGAAATAAGAGTCTGGCTACTTATCAGGAAAGTTTTGGGGTGACATAACCCTTTTTTTTGTTCCCGTGTGTAAAAACACAGTCACAAAAAAAAATTAAACCCAACACTCTTCTAGCTAAGTGACCTACCCAAAATTTAAGCACGTAAAGTCCGTGTAATGACAGACGAAAATGCAATCAAGCTCTATTGTTGTAAGTTCGTTGCTTTACGAAAAATAAAGGACTGCACGGTCACAAGAAATCACATCTCTCTAAGAAATTTTAATAAACGCCCACCGCTTTACATGGGATATGGACAAGAACGACTTCGATAACGGGTGGTTACACTACAAACTCTTTGAAAATATATATATAAAGATAAAATACACATCATAGAAGACATAGAGAGACGAATTACTGGTCTTTTAACGTCTGCTAAGAATAAAAGTTGGTTGCGTCACCCAAAGACTTTTCCGGCAACACTTCCCAGAATCACAGTAACTGTCATAGGAATGTTAATTAAAAGATGCGTTATCTTAGTTAACAACATTGGAAATTATAACCATAATTTTATTTCTAGCAAAACACTTACCTAGTAGCGTTACGATACCTAGCGGAAATCCAATGAAAAAGCTTTGAAAGCTCACGTCGGAGTCTAAGCAAAGACACGAGACACAGCCACGAGTCACAGGTAGTAGCACAGTATGCAAGAGGTACACTATGGTAGTAGTGAGGAGTGATATAGGTACGTGGTAACAGATGGCACTGGCCGCCTGCAACTTTAAGCGAAGAAAATACAATTATAACAAAAAAAAAGGTAGACCGATTTTTACTACAACCTTTTCAACTATTACCATGACCAAATTATACCTAAATACCGAATTTCAGCTCAATCGGATTGTGTTTAGGCGATATCGTAGACGAATATACACAGACACACAGACGCACAGACAGACTTTAGTCTGGAAATGGCCTTAATCGTCTCGTGAGGGGTTAAAATGTGTATATCCGTCTTCATCTCGAAATAAAATTTTTGGGCATTTACAATATTTTCCCTGCCGGGAAAGTATAAATGTTATTCTTTGAAGTATCTTTTATCGGCTCGATATTAATTCATATATATACACCAACCGTGACAATATAATATTTGAACTTGGAAGAAGTCATGAACACGTAACATATGTGGTTAAACGATTGACTCATGTACTCTAACTAAACAAGACATTGAGCTTCTCTTGATAGAAATAGAATGCGCGTAAAATGATATTGTATTCTGAAAACCAAATCATAATTTGAATATTTAGACATTTGTTTTGTTTGTTTTTCATAAAGTTGTTAATAAAATTCTCTAAAATGCCACCCGACAATTTTATCCAGCATACTTTATATTCATTGTTAAGTCCGCCATTGTATGCTTTGTATTGTGTAAGCAATAAAGATTTTTTATTGAATAGACATGCTTGTCAAAAACGGATCCCTGCTATTTTTCTATAGTTAAAACAAAAAAATGGTGGTAGAAAAACGTTCTTTTGTATTTTATGGGTATTTTTACAGTATTACGGTATTCAGATTATGGGAAAAGACTCTGATATAAATCGAATACATGCGCTGTGTTGCTTGTTATTTAGTTAGGGTGTTACCATTGATTATATCGATGGCTTAGAACACAAGTGACTTTTTTTTTTTAAATTAGTTAAGTGCTACATGACATCCAATATATTGATCTCCACATTCTGTGCTAATGTGGTAAGCATCTAACAACCAAGGCTTCGAATACTTCTTCGTAAAAACTGTGGTAAGTGCATCATACAAAGTTTCTTGAAATGTTAATGTTGCATAATCATTTACCACTATTGATATCTAATCAAAATTAAATCATCATAAAATGCATATGTGTTATCATCAGATGACACAATATTCTCCAAACCATGCTTAACCCTATACATGCTTAATGGTTTTATTTACTCTTATAACAAAGTCTAAAAGTAGAAAGATGAGAACAAAATAAAATATAAATAATATAATAAAAATTAAAATGTGGTAACTACATACATTATTATATTACCTTTATATTATATTACCATATACCATGTATTATATTACCACCTCTTGTCGGTTTTTTTTTATTAAAACATAAAATACTAATAAATAAATATAATTATTATAATATAGTGTAAGCCATAGCCATAGCCATATTATAATATAGTGTAAGCCATATATTATAAATATAATTATTATAATATAGTGTAAGACATACACTATAGGTTAAAAATATTAACTGAAATTATTTCTTCATCTGTTTCGAGATTATTATACCTAAACTTTCAAAAAGCTCTCCTGCAAAATTTAGAAATTTGCACTTGACACATTTGCGTTCTAAGCCATCGATATATGGTAATAGATTGCTCATAGTACGATTTGGCAACCCTTTTGCATAGGCGAAATGCAAGTGGCGCTAATCGTATTGACGGCGAAATTAATAGGAATTTATTTGGCCATCGATTGATAATTGATTATAAGAAATTCAATAATTTAACCAATAATAAGACTCAATTATTAGTGCTATCTATCATTTTTTTATATAGGTTGATGACATCAACAATACGCAGAGAATGAATGCCAGTGAATAGTCTATCTGAACATTCAAGTGCGTAATTATTACGTATTGAAACCAGAACACCAAATTAAAAAAAATACATATTTATGTAAATAATATTAAAATAATAAGAGCTTTGATTTCGAAAATCGTTTTTCTATTATATTAATATTTTATACAGTACAGGCATGTTTAGAGCACGATCTGCTGTGAGTCACCATACTGTCATACCATGAAAGTCGCCATATTGCATATACATATAAAGAAAAGATAAATAGATTTTGGAACAGTGCCATTTACACGTTACATTACGTAGTAAAATCGTAGTTGCCAAATCGTAGTATAACGTTAAGAAATCTCATACACTATATAATCAAGGGTGTTTACTTACAATATTTATATTTGACCTTATTATACCTCCTATTTCTATGATCACGTTTGCCACCTTATGAGTAATATATAATTTTCTATGACGCAGTAAAAGAATGGCTACTGTAAGACTGTCAGATGTGTACGCTAGATTAGTAGGTATCTCGCGATAAGTGCGCGTCCCATAGCCGCAAACGTAGTGACGAGCGTGACTGAAAATTGGCCCGCTTTGCGCGATTCGCTCGCGGGCGAAAAAAGGAAATATTTACATAGCGGGTATAAGGGCGGTGTTTGCGTAGATGTAAAGATAATGCAGGGGATAGAATATTATTTCCCAGGGCTCCCATGCTGTCCTCGGCGCTGAGCCCGCGTAAATATTCCCCCTTTTACCATTCTCTCCCTATCGCCTTATTCTTTAACACGGAGAACGGCGGAAATTTGTGACCCAGGTATCTTTAACGCGGGCGTCCATTCTAAATGGAATCCATTGTCGGGTCTCTCCACGCGATATATCAATTATAGCGACATTTATTTTGCCGTTTATATGGAGTGGAGTATGGGGTACATGCAACAGGGACAGAGTTAGGATACTTTGCCAGTAATACTCCTAAGTGCGAAGTACGTAGCAAAAGCAGCATCATTTAAAATTATTTTATGTTATTATTATTTAAGATATATACAGGTATTTCCAGACTTTACGTGCATACTATTAAATGTACACGAACAACGATTAATAAATGTGTCAAGTTAACCCGTCAAATGTGAGGCGTCCCATTAGGGATATAAACTTTAATACGTTGAAATGTGAGGCGTCCCAATAGGGTCATCATGATGGAGGCCACAGTCGCCGTTTGGTAAAAAATCCATTAAAAAATAGAACGCGCTTCTATATTTTATCGTTTGATGCCAGAAAATAGCCAATGATTCGTTACCATTACTGTATACGATAGTATCATGCGATAAAATCTGTACGATACATGGCAACTCTGCCAACTCGTGGAAAATTCCGCTTCACCAGTGCGACATTTCGTTCGACTGAGCGCCGCGCGACTCGTTACCGAAATTACAATTGTAAGTGTTTTTAGTTGGATTTTACCCGTAAAAGTGAGTTATATGCATTCTAAAATTGTGTAGGAATGATAATTACCGTTTGGAGAAGGCCATTTCCTTTTTTTCACGTAGTTTTTAGTAAATTTGTGAAATGGCGCAACACGTCAATGGCGGTCGCGATCAACATTTTTTTCAAAACGAACGAAATCTCACGAGTGTAGTGATTATATTGGTTTATTTCGCTTATAAAATCGTTATTATTCAATGTAGGAGGGATATACTCAAGGAATTAGATGTATTTTGATATTTACACGTCGTTTGCAAACGGACCACGTTTTCAGAGTTAATAGTTTGGCGGCAAAAACCGAAATTTCTCAATGTGTATAGAGAAGGCTTGAATTTCTATCGATAAAAACAACAACAAAAATACGGAAAAAAAAAATATTTTCGATATTTTTATTTTTGAGAAATTTGGTTATTTGAATATCGGATTTTATAGGAAAACTAAAATGCAGCTTAAAGATCGTTATACCAGCCTGGGGTGACGGGTTCGCCCGTTGTAGTCGACAACCCAAGTTGTTAGTCAGAGTGCACAGTCGATTGGCTTATGCCGCACGGTGCGCAGACCGTCCAGAAACGCCAGAAGTTTGATTCCTAGGGGAAACTGCCCATAAGGTGGGGGAATTCAAGCTGATTAGGGGAAGAGTTGATAATCCTAGCATAGGAAACTAACCATAGGGCCAGAGTCCTACCCAGGCTCGCACTTCATACGTGGAGGCCGTCGCATAGGTGTTGACCCGTGAGTGTGACCAACCCTGAACAGAATGGGTCTTCGTGGCCACCTCAGCGAGGGCCCATTAACTCCCTCAACGGTCAACAGCACAGACACGATTGGGTTACTAACTATTTTGTTTTTTTTTTGAAAAATGTGTTTGTTTTTTAGATGACTACTTTCAATCTGGACCCGGATCGGACGCCGCCCAAGGAGTTCATGGATCTTCTGGAGGAGTCGGCGTCCGATTCGGATGAAATCGACGAGGGGGCAGCGCCGGCATACTGGGATGATGACGCTGGATATGACGATGACGACGCAGATATCGTAGACATCGCCTGCGATGTAGAGATCGTCGAAGGCATCGATCTCCACATCGCAGGCGATCCTAACGTGCCAATCGATCGGCATGTTGTTGCATTCGAGGGTCCTCTTGACTTCAACAACATGTCGATCGATTTCCAGAGCCCCGGCGGTACTCTGCGTAATTAGTAAGGATATAAAGAATTCCATGTTATTTTCAGAATTTATCGTCAATTTATTGTATTTTTGTCTTTCAATAGTGACTCGCCAGCGTCATCATCCCGGTTCTCGGCTGCGCCGCTGCGCGCGGGCTGGTTGCAGCCCTCCACCAGCGCAGCGTCGCCCGAGCCGCAGCCGTCCACCAGCGCGGGCCGGTTGCAGCCCTCCACCACCGCAGCGTCGCCCGAGCCGCAGCCGTCCACCAGCGCGGGCCGGTTGCAGCCCTCCACCACCGCAGCGTCGCCCGAGCCGCAGCCGTCCACCAGCGCGGGCCGGTTGCAGCCCTCCACCAGCGCGGGCGACTCTCCCTTCAGGCGGCCCACCATCCGCTACCCGCCGCCCAGATCCGAGCCGCGCTCGCCCGTCGGACCGGCCACGCTGGATTATTTTTCGCCAAACTATAGAGAGGTATAAAATACAAATACTTATTTATTTTCCAAAACTTTTCGGTACGAGTACTTTACCTTCCTAATAACTCACATGAATACTAAATATCATTAAAACCATAGATTTAAGTAGCAAAATTACGTTTAAAAGTATCTGCATACGCGCACCGCACGGTAGGTAGTTATTATCCTTAGCGACCGACACCTCCCTTCATCTGCGCGGTGTTGGCATCCCAACGCTGATTTGGACCTGACCATCAATATAGAAAAAGCTTTGTATGAAAATGGGGGACTTAAAGGCAAATACCTATCCTGTATACCTACACAAATACTTGCTGACTGTAACATCAAGGAGCGTAGAAGCCGAAAGAGATTTTTCGTCTGCAGGCTTATTTTGTAGCCGCCTCCGGTCTATGAGACGAGATGATTTGTGCACCGCCTGATGAGATGATTTGTGCACCGAGTGTTCTTCGAACACATTACTTGCGCAAGCAAAAATAATGTTTCGACAGCACTAATTTTACCACTGATTTTTAATAAAGTATGTCCCGAATACTTGTATTTTCATTTAAAACGATTATTTTGAAATTTAATTAAAAAACATAGCTAGTCTCAAATCGCTCGAGAGTCCCGAGACTAGGTTTTAAAATGCGAGACTTGTCCCGGGACCAGAAACCTCACAGAGACCGAAATCGCTAGTTTAGGTAGGTTTAGGACAGCTGCCTTGCCGCATGTGAACGTTTACCTTACCGCCCATTCGCTCCCCCTTCGAAGCCGAAGAATGTGAGATGCGGAAATTGCGGTTTTCAGATTATCGACGATCCTACTAAGCAGTATTTTGTTTGTTACTTTTCAGAGATCGCCGCTGCGTTCGCGCTCTGCATCACCCGTCTGGCTTTCGCCGCCTAGCACTCTAAGGTCTGTATTTATTCATTTTTCTTTCTTACGGGCATGTGGCGGAGCTTGAAGGTGGACTGTTTTGTCCAAGTCTTCTGCGCTCACTTCACGAGAGATAGAATGACTATACGTTAAAACTTCCTGAGGTGACGGGCTCGCCCATTGTAGTTAACGACTCTATTCGACCATATAAAATCGAAGACTATCGCGGTTGTTTGACATTATAAATAGGATAGAAAACGAATTACCGCGTGAAATTTGTAGCAGCCGACGTTTCGGTGACGTTGCAGCCGACGTTGTCCAGGGTAGACAGGGCAGACTGGTATAACGATCACATATCGTTATACCAGTCTGGGGTGACGGGTTCGCCCACGTTTAATTGTATCGACGAGCTGACTCTTTTGATATTATGAACTTAAGTTGCATTGCATAATACATAAGAATATATACATACGCATACATACACACATACATAACAAGGGTTTGACAGTATCCTCCAAACCCCCAATACAGTTTGTGCGGGATGGCTCTAAAGGCAAAAAACATTTAACTACAAAACCTTTCTCAATAATCGAGAAAGCTACAGATTGGATTCTGGAGGTTGATTCAGTCTCTAAGCAGTATAAATTCCCTGAAAGTCTTGGATGCACAGCCCTCCGTCCAGATATAACTCTTTACTCTCTATCTCGGAAGGTGGCTCTTATTGTAGAATTAACTGTTCCATGGGAATCAAATATCCCAAAAGACCACGAGTACAAATTAAATAAATACCATGATCTTGCAAATGCCGTAACCCGGAACGGCTTCACTGTTCACCTTCACGCGGTGGAAGTTGGCGCTCGTGGCCTGCCAGCTAAATCTCTATTTCACCTCTTTAAAGATCTTGGCCTTTCCAGAAAAATAATCAACTCTTTCTTAGAAAAATTATCTAAAACTGCGATTTGCGCATCTCAAATTCTATGGCTTCGAAGGGGGAGTGAATGGGTGGCAAGGTGAACGCTCACATGTGGCAAGACAGCTGTCCTAAACCTACCACAGCCGGTTCGTAAGTCCGGAATCCACTGCTCACCCCCCAGAAGTGTAAAAAAAATAGTATTATGATGGGCCCGACTCCGGTCGGTGAATTCCATGGCAGCTCCGTTTGTATTTATTATTTATATATACATACCTACACATCCAATATATATATATAAGAAAAATAACTCCTGAGTTCACGACGCACTGACAGAAGACTGTAGCCTCCGTCAGTGTGATAAATAATGCAGCGGCAAATCAAACGATGTCAGATATTCAGTAATGAGCAATAGCGTAGCGTACCTATAAGTACATTATAAAAAAACCCCAGCTGATTGGAGCAATCATCATCCGATATTGAAAAAGTGACTTAAAACTATTAGCATACATTGATCTGGAAGTCTCTAACTATAGAACACCTTTGATAATCCACTATATAGGAATTGTGTCATAGTACATCAAAAATCGATATTATTCACCGAGATGAGATTTTAAAAGTGTATGTTACCAGCCGATCCTAACTTATAAACCTCAAATTGATTCAAACTAGCTAAAACCAAGTGCATAAGGACCTAACAAATGGGTCTAGGCACATAGAATACTCATTATTATTCTTCTTCTTCTTTTGGAGAATACATTTTAGTCAGGATAGAAGAATTTCATATATGAAGGAGCTCGTAACAAGAGAAAACAGGGCTACCCGTATCTAGGGATGCTGATTTTTGTTTAATTGTATCGACGAGCTGACTCTTTTGATATTATGAACTTAAGTTGCATTGCATAATACATAAGAATATATACATACGCATACATACACACATACATAAATATATATACATACCTACACATCCAATATATATATATATAAGAAAAATAACTCCTGAGTTCACGACGCACTGACAGAAGACTGTAGCCTCCGTCAGTGTGATAAATAATGCAGCGGCAAATCAAACGATGTCAGATATTCAGTAATGAGCAATAGCGTAGCGTACCTATAAGTACATTATAAAAAAACCCCAGCTGATTGGAGCAATCATCATCCGATATTGGAAAAGTGACTTAAAACTATTAGCATACATTGATCTGGAAGTCTCTAACTATAGAACACCTTTGATAATCCACTATATAGGAATTGTGTCATAGTACATCAAAAATCGATATTATTCACCGAGATGAGATTTTAAAAGTGTATGTTACCAGCCGATCCTAACTTATAAACCTCAAATTGATTCAAACTAGCTAAAACCAAGTGCATAAGGACCTAACAAATGGGTCTAGGCACATAGAATACTCATTATTATTCTTCTTCTTCTTTTGGAGAATACATTTTAGTCAGGATAGAAGAATTTCATATATGAAGGATCTCGTACAAGAGAAAACAGGGCTACCCGTATCTAGGGATGCTGATTTTTGTTTAATTGTATCGACGAGCTGACTCTTTTGATATTATGAACTTAAGTTGCATTGCATAATACATAAGAATATATACATACGCATACATACACACATACATAAATATATATACATACCTACACATCCAATATATATATATAAGAAAAATAACTCCTGAGTTCACGACGCACTGACAGAAGACTGTAGCCTCCGTCAGTGTGATAAATAATGCAGCGGCAAATCAAACGATGTCGCCCAGTAGCTTGCCTTGTGTTTTTAGTTTGTTGGCTTCTTGTCTGCTGATCCTTGATTCTGTGAAACTCAATTCAGTAGCCTCCTCGTGTGAAAGGCTACCCCAGGTAAGGCTCTTGCGTCTCAGGCCTCACGGCTAGTGGATCGGTTTCTCCTGGTGGATTTCCCCGGGCGCTACTGGACGGTTTGCGTACCGTTCGACAATTTGAATATTACGATGAATAATTTTACTACATATCTTTTCTACTACTTATGAATAATTTTACTACGTATCAATTGATTTTATATTCCCTAAGGGGATTCATTTTTCACTGGACTGTTACGGGATGACATAACGATTCTAGTAATACCGCAGACTTCTAAATCGGTCTAAGCGTTTAGAAGTTATGATGGAATAAAGAAACAGAAATTTGCGGTCAGGGGAAATTTTCGATCACTACAACAGAATTAGGTTTTTGAAATTGAATTGAAATTCAGACTTTCAATATTGAAATTCAATATTGTTTTAATTTTCAGGCAACCTCTGGCGGCGGCGGTGCGACTAGCAGCGGGCAGCGGACGCGGGAGAGCCGGCGCGCGGCGAAGAGCGACGCGCGGCTTGCCGGGCAGCGCGGCAGGTGGCGAGCCAGGCGGAGCGGCGGCAGGCGGCGAGCTAGGCGGCGAAGGAGGCGGCGCGACGGCCGGCCGAGGAGGCCGCGCGGCAGGCCGCGGACGACGGGGGAGGGTAGCCGGCGGGGCACGGCGGGGCGCGGGCAGAGGTGGACAGCCGGGGGCATATAGACGCGGTAGGCACGCCGCCATGCGAGCTGTGGTCGGTGAGAATGTCTGGTGTCAAGGTGGTGAAATTGTAGAAGTATGTAAGACCGATGAAGACGTCCCCGCTGTATTGAAAGAGATGGTGGATGAAACTGAGTGGGGTCGTCGTGATTGTCGCGCTAGGGAGTCAGCAAGACGTCGACAGCGGGACGTCGGCACGAATGCGGACGAAGGCGACGAGAATGAGTTGTCGTTAGTCAATCTCTTATATTTTTCTATGTTTCTTTTGTATATAAAGAAACGAATAATTGTATACCTAATATACCAACTGATGAAAGTTTTTATTTTAGTCGGTACAATTGTTTTGTTTATTTTTATGACATGTTTGTTTTATTTTTATCAAATGACTGTTACTGTAAAATTTTGTACTGGAAATTTATTCTATTTTTGATATTTCTAAATGATATTTTTAATATTTAGACAATGTAATGGTTGATTTTGTATAGTTTATTGACTTTCAGATTTCTAACTTGATTTAATTTTATTTTTGCCAGATATATGATATGTTTAAAATATGAATATTATAAAAAATGTATTTATTAATTGTAAGTTCTATACCCTTACCGGGTTTTTTGGAATAAATAAACTTTGAACTTTGAACTTTGAAATAAAAAAAAATGGTTTCTTGAGTTTTCTTCTAGAAAATAATAATTATTATACAAAAGTTGTTAAAAAACGAATATACCGCGTGAAGTTTGTAGCACCCGACGTTTCGGCGATGTTGCAGCGGCCGCTGTCCAGTCTACTCGGGACAACGGCTGCTGCAACGTCGCCGAAACGTCGGGTGCTACAAACTTCACGCGGTAAATTCGTTTTTTAACCACTTTGTATAATGCCTTTGCCATTATTATGAAATCAAAAACTTAACGCGTTTGTTTGACATTATAAATAGCTTTATAAACGAATTTACCGCGTGATGTTTGTAGCACCCGACGTTTCGGCGATGTTGCAGCGGCCGCTGTCCAGTCTACCGTGGACAACGGCGGCTGCAACGTCGCCGAAACGTCGGGTGCCACAAAGTTCACGCGGTAAATTCGTTTATAAAGCTATTTATAATGTCAAACAACCGCGATAATCTTTTTCATAATAATTGCAAAGGCATGATACAAATGTGGTTGAAAAACGAATTTACCACGTAAAGTTTGGACACCAACGTTTCGGCGACGTTGCAGCCGCCGCTGTCCAGTCTACCCTGGGCAACGTCGCCGAAACGTCGGGTGCTACACACTTCACGCGGTAAATTCGTTTATAAAGCTATAATGTGAAGCAACCGCGATAGTCTGATTTCATAATAATTGCAAAGGCATACAAAAGTGGTTAGAAGTTTTTCGAATGTATTGAAAACTTGACGCTTATTAGATGTCCAATAACTAATTATTATACTCCAGTCACATTTCATAGAAGAAACTAGAAAATCACACTCCGAATTTGCCTAAACAAATGAAATCGTACCGCGGCGATATTGCATAGACAGGCGCGCTGCCTAATTTTATCGATATTCGCGAAATCGCGGGGTGCGCATACCTATTTGTTTACGTAATTAGTATAGAAGAATTACCATATTTTGAGTGTGATTTCCTATAGTTTTTCTATGAAATGTGACTCTTTAGAGTATAATAATTAGTTATTAGACATATAATAAGCACATAATAACACAATATATTTGAAAAACTTTATCCACTTTTGTATTATGACCTGTCAAAGTTAATGCCAAATTTTCGTCACCGACTCGCAAAAGTTTGGATTTTTCTGTAATATCAGACAAATCTGAAAGAACTGGTATGATTTTATAAGAAGTGTAGTGTAGTGGAAAAGTTATTATGAAAGAATTTCATATAAATAAAGTCCCTAAGTAGTCAGAAATACAAAATTTAAAAAAAAAATTTTTACGAGGAGACATCAAATTTTTCTTGGTTATTATGACTGAAAAACTAAATATTTTTGTATGCAAAGAAGTAAAACAAAATAATGGTTTTGGTAAAGCATTTAAGAACATAACTGTAA